>JBBPLN010000175.1:0-35204 GCA_038089815.1 Sutorius eximius | reverse complement strand
GTCATATCCATCGCCTGATCGATCCATTGCGGCGTCTCCTGTACCTGCCCTCGTCGAATCTGTAACGGATGAGAGCGAAGAAGAGGAAGATGTTGCACCACCAGTCATTGCTGGCTCCAAGCGCCGTCGATCATCCGCACAGCTGGTCAATGAGCCCTCCTGTGTCAGGAGGCCCATTAAACGTTTACGGTACGCCCTTGGCTCTTGTCACACTCTGGCGTTCATGATTCCCGTTCTTAGTACTTCTACGACATCTCGGCCGTGTTTCCCTTCTCCCCCCTCAAGTACAGACTCATCATCAGACAACGGTTCACCGGAACTTTCACCTGCGGATTCCATTCAGTCCGAGACAAATAGCGCGTTGACATCTCGCAACGTAGATGCCACTGGGATACCGAAGTGCCCCCGTAGCTCGATGGCCGGTCCCCGTCTCCACTCTGTATCGGATCCCGTGCCTCGTACCAACATGGAAAATGAATATTCCATCGACGATTGGTTCAGTACCAATTTTGACACCTTGTTCGCTATTCCACCTCCGGTTGACGCTACCATCGAGCCCGATTTTTCGGCGTCGTGCGAAGTGGAGCTGTTCCGAGATTACAATATCCCCGGAAAATCGATACACACAACGAAACCGCCTGCATGTGAGTTCTACATTCGCCTATGTTATGCTGTAATTGAAGTTTCAAACCTCGCAGTCACCGACACTCAGATATCCGCACCAACCGATTTCTCTGACCTCGATAACCTACTACATTCCATCGGGGGCGACACGTTTGTCACTCACCCCCATAACGCGCCTGCATCGGACGTAACTGACGGTCTTCACACGGCATCTTTCGACTCGTCGATACCCGACATCTTGCAGACCAATGTAGACTGGACGTCACTTCTCAATGATACAGAAGTCTATCAACCTACCGTCTACTCCACATTCTCCCAATACCCCACTGACCCTCAACCTCTCCCGGAGATCGATCTTTCCATGCTGCAGCTACCGCATGTTATGCCCGCCGTTAGCTGCCAAGAAGATTTCGCGTCGAAACAAGCAAAGCTGCACCAATTACAAGTCATGCAAGAGGCAGTTCGGCGGATGGAGCAGGAATTGCAGGCAGAAGGTATTGTAATGTAAGCATAAATGTTTCATTATCGGCCAACTCATTGTATTGATCGTTCATCCAGATGAATATCTCATGCCCCCACTAGCCCACATATTATTATTCAAATATTATTTTTTCCCTCTAGTTTCCTTGCATCCACTCACAATCGCATATTATTCCAAGTTATCAATACCCTTTGTATATCCCTTAAGATACCAACGACATTAAAAATACTCATTCTCGACGCGACGTGTAATCAGCCACAGATGCAAAAAATCGGCAGCAGACTAGTGTCGCTCTGATACAGGCCCGTCCTCCACCCTCCACCTCCCAACTTCCCGCATCGCCTCCTCGTCGCCCACTTGAAGATGCGGTGCATCTAGCAATGCACCAAGCATCTCCCAAGGGTCCTTTCCGCCGCCGTATCGTAAAATCTCCGCCTTGTACCTTTCTCCCAACTCGCGATCCAGTGGCTCGTTTGAAAATACCTGGCGCCAGACACGCGATGCGATCGCACGGTCGAACAAATAGGAGTAGTACGTTGCGCCGTACCCGTACAAGTGACCAAACTGAGTCTGAAAGGACGTGCCTGCTGCGTGAGGGATGAGGCCGCGCGTGTTAGACAAGTTTGCCAGGGCGGCCGTTGAATCGAACCCTCGTTCGAGAGCTGCGGTTGAGTGATACATCTGATCTAGTATAGAGAGCAAGATGGTGCCGTGGGTGTCGATGAACGTGCACGGGTCTTTGTGGTGGTTACCGGTCTGACTCGAAATCGAGGAACCGTCCGTTTCGAAGAGAGAGAGGACTTTGGGAGAATTGAGAAAATATTCCATGAGGATGGATGGCAACTCCACAAAGTCGGTTGCGCAACGGGTGCCGGCAACGTTGTGGTACTCTGTTCGACCGATCATAGCTGCCGTGCCATCAACATCAGCGCCACAGACGATAGACGTGTGGCGGAAATGACCTACAATGCATGGCATGACCCATTTCGTGAAACAGGGTCTGTACCTCGTGCCATTCTAGAAATGTGGGCCCCCGGGCGATCGTCGGGCGAGTAAACTCACACAAAAGGACGACCAAAGGAAGTTGGTACTCTCCGTGTATGCCGCGCAGCTTGTGTCGTTTGATGGCTTCAAATTTTCGCGAGGGAATAAGAAATTCCTTGGCATCCCCGGCAGCGAGATCACCACTTTCGTCGTCATCGTCGGTCCGTCGGGAACAACGAACTGTATAGTGGGCTGCGCCGCACGACTTTCCGTTCCGAGCGAAAAGGTCTGCATATATCCATCCAATGACGCCAGAATCCTCATCTACTACTTCGAGCTTGTGGACATCTGAGTGCCATACCTCACCAGATGCCACTTCGGCCGGCCGTAACGATATGCCATAGAGATGCTTGAAGAGCCGTGACAGCCCCATGAAAACACGTCCAAGAGAAAGAGGGGGTAACGGGACGGGAGGTTCCGGAGGTTCCGGTGGGCAATAGAAAGATCTATCCCAGGCTTGTATAATAGGAAGCGTCCGAGTGTTGAGGTGTGATTGCTTCCGTAGTCTGAGTGTATGCAAAGCACTGCGAGCGTGGATGGATGTCTGGTCTAGGAATGTATCCAAAAACTGTTGAACGTTTTCTGGGATCGGTGAACGTATGTCAAGAAATGCGGCAAAGTATGCGTAAACACTGCCGACCTGGCGTTTTTGCCATCTTGTCGTTGAGGGTCATGGCTGCGTAGCTGTCCCATCCAACAAGTCGGGCGAGTTGAGCGCGAGCATACAGCAATTGCTCTAAACATTCTATTTGTCGCTGACTACTGGTGTGCGCAGCCATGTACAGCTTTTGTCGCGGGGATTCGTTGGGAGCGGACGTCATGATCATATAAGCTTGGTGGGAGCCAGGATATACAAGAAGACTCTTTTGGGTGGACCACGCCTGCCGACGGAGCCTGGCACCCATCCCTTCGTCCTTGAGGCCATCCAATTCCGACGGTTCGATGGCGGCTGGAGGGCGCGGTGCAGACGCCTGAGTGACAAACTCGTGGCCGAGAGTGAGGATTTCGGAAGACAGTGACACGAACCGCTCTCTCTGTTCGGGAGGCAGCTTGATGGCGGATTTCTCAAAGTCCCTCCAGAAAATCAAGGCTGTCTGCAAAGCCTCCTGGCTGAGGGACTGAACGACCTCGTGGTCGTGCAGAACCGTGCGCAGAATCTAGGACGGTATTAGGGACCACTGGTGAGAGCAGACGTCGACTCGCCTCGTAGAGACCGACATGGGTGTTGAGCACGTTCATGTACTCGCAGAGCTTCTCGTAGCTGTCGTTGGCGCACTGAACCCATTGGGAGTCGGGATGCGCGTTTCGCAGGAGCTCTGCAAGGTCGATAACGCCACATAACAGGTCGCTGAGCCTGTCCAAGTTCTTGACCACCTTGAAGAGCTCGCGCCGTGATTGGTCGGCGCGTAAAATGCGTTCGGTCAATATCTGTGCGCGTACGAGGGTAGACTCGGTCAAAGCCTTGAAAGCTGCGGGCGTGGTCAACTCTGGGTGCTGGAAGATGCCCGAGACGGAGAGTGGTCGGGGCTGGGTGCCGTTCTGGGGCTGATCGAACAGAGAGACAAGGTCTGCATCGTCGGCGGAAGGAGGTATCGTTAGCAGGGTGGAAGCGCGGCGGTGATGGGCGCGAGTAAGGCGACGAGCTGGACGTGAGACGTTGCGCAAGACATGTTGAGCGAGTCGCGCAAACATCGCCGTTCTCGTACAAAAAGTGCTGGTCTGATGGCGCTGTACCGATTAGGAAAATCTCGCCGCTACGACTAGGAATAGGATAAATGACTAGACTATGCTGCTTGAATCAAAAATGCTACTGCGTGGTATGATATATATATATACTGCCATCCTCGGTCCTCGCGTCACTCCCCACCGGACGGTACGGGTCGTTGCACCTCCGTCGACGAACACCGGGATTCGTCCATGCAACTATCCACATCCATCCCCTCGTCCCCCAAAGGTAGCCAACCATTGCTAGCGTCGTCGTGCCCGTTCCCGTTCGTTGTTTCCAAAACCTTGCTACCGAGTACGGGTGACCGGGCTGGTCGACCGACGGGCTCCACCGCATAATACCAAAACTTGCTCTTCTTCTTCCCGTTCCCGTGGTCCGTAGGAATCTCGTTAGGCTTCACCACAGCAGCGCCGTCGTCTCTAACCTTTTGCTCGCTCTCTGCCGGCACTACCTCGAAGCCGGGCAGCCCCACGGACCCAGAGCTTGTCGTGCTATCCTCCGTCCGCGCACGCTTCGATGGGCGGTCCAGCTGCATCTCCTCCGGAGCTCCCAAGCGAGCCGACCGTCTTTCCCCCCGCCATTCTTGCGCAGAAAAATCTGGCGAGCCACGTTTACCTCTTGTGACTCTGGTAGATCTCCGTTGCGGAGGAATGCCAGCTGCTCGACGTCTGCCCCGCGCCTCGGGGCGCAGACCAAGAAAGTCGTCGTGATCAAAAGCATCCTCCTCATTCTCTTCCTCATTCTTGTACTCATCAGTATCGTCCTTGCAAAACAAGATGAAATCAGCGATGAGGTGGTTACGAACCTAGAACGAGTGACAAACCTCGCCGCTCTCCATGTCGTGGTACACGTAGTCCGGACGCCGCGTCTGGCGTCGGGTCCTTGTCTCCCTGATTTCAGCCTGAGCCATGAGGATCTGCTTTTGTTCAAATTTTCGGCGGGCCCTTTGCACGCGCTACATGCCAAGTCAGCGATCAGCTCACACGTTTCGTTCGTTGTCTACCTCCTTCTATCTACGGAGCGGAAAGGAGGGACGACTCACCGCTAGTTCGGCACTTATAACATCAACCCGATTTTCAAGTGCCTCGATTAATGCCATGTGAGCTTGTTCAATCTTACTCTTCTTGTTCGCTTGGGGGGTAGTTGCCTTGAGTGATTCAATGACGGCCAGGTATTCGTCGCGCGTGGAGGAAATGGTCTGGAACGTCGCCGTGATCTTCCAAGGATTAGTCGACACATATATCCGCGGTGAATCTAAGATAGATCAGAACGGGATTCAGCGGAAATCCATGAAAGACGGCTAATGCCGGATATCAAAGGGCCCCAAAAATGCGGCTTCACACCAAATACACGCAAATACGATGTGGAGCGAGGACAACGAAATGAAGGACACACGGACCATCCGCAACCCAATACCGCTTTCTTGAAGAGTCCTGTCCCAGCGGTACGAGCTGTAGCCTCTCTTGACTCTTGGCATCCGATGCGTCTGGTGGCGCATTCACGGGGTCCTTTTTCTTATGCTTGTGCTGCGTCACGCCCCAAGCGCGATCGATGGTGTTCTTTACCTCGGTCGAGTGCGCGAGCTGCACGTCCACGAGTAACCGCAAGATTTTCAGCTGTTTCAGACCCAACGTTACGCGTTTAGGGGGTATTTGGCATTGTTACGAGAGCAAACCCACTTTCAGGGACCAATCAACGGCAAAAAACCCGCCCTGCAACTTAGCAAAGGGGTCCACGTTCGCCCCACGTTCATCGTCCCAAAAGACGGTCCTCTCCGAGGTCTTGAACGTATCGGCAAGAACGCTAGAGAGCGTTGACGATATTTGATCCACGCTAGCGGAACCCCGAAACGATCCCCATGGTCTGCATGAATGGCAGGAGCGCACATACCTCAAATTACGCGTTTGGGGACGCAGGTTTAGTATAAATTGTTGAAGTATCTTGGATAGTACGGGGTCTGCCCCTGGCATCAAGAGAGCGTTTTCGAAACTGCCATCGGATGAAATCGAGAGTTGTGGCAAGGGGAACTCGATACGCATGGGAGCGAATGAACACTCACTCCATCGGTGTGTCCAAGCCCTCGACCTTTGAGCGCAGACCGGTGAACTTGCAAATAAACGAGTACACATAGAGTGACTCCCATCTATCTGCTGGATGACGGGCATCGGACGGGGGGCAGATGTGGCCTTTCTTCTCGGCCTGCAATGCAACCGACATGATGCAGTCGAGTGAAGGTGGAGGAAAAGGGTCAAGTCGCGGATTTATGAGGGTTGCCTCCGTAACTACTTATATCAAGCCAGCACAACAAATACTTCATAATACGTGACCCGTGGAGCTTTCCGAACATTACATTCATCGTCCGATACAACGCGCGAGTACACGAATTCGCGAAACGAGGATATAGCACACAGCAATCGCCACAGCTTGGCACAATGTAGCACTGCACACTTCTCAGACAGTGAGGCGCTCGACGCGATTTACGCGGATTTTATCCCGGGCCGACCTGTGGAATGCCATGAGAGCCCGCACGGACCGCAAAATTCACAAACGGACCTTTGGAATATCGTGGTGCTCGCTGAGCGACTCCAACTTGGTGTTAAATTCATTGACACGATCCTTGTGTGTTTTATGCGCTATCTTGCCAACCTTTGTCAAAAGCTACAGACCTGGTTAGAGGGTGGGCCAAAACACCAGTCGAAACTGACTCTACGGCGCTGTGCTTCTTCAAACCGCCTCTCGGCATCGGTTTTCCGATCGTTTCCACTGGAGGGTGAAGGGGAGGCACGGTTGCTTCCAGATGCGGAGCCCGGAGTGGAACCGATCGCTTCGCTCAACAAGAGCTCCTTTACTCGCTCGCGGTCCCGTTCTGGTAGGTCGTCGACTTTGGATTTCGACTTTGATTTCTTCTTCCTGATGATCTGAGACGTCGTCGACAAGGGCTACCAGCGAGAGAGACATACTTCTTGACGATGCCTCCGTCGGCGACCCCACCTTTTAGCTTGAGGGAACCTCCCGGACGGAAGTCGTAGTCGGCCATGATGACGGAGTGGAGGCAAGAGAACAAGCTGACGTAACTCGACCTTTGAGGACATTGGTCCAAACTGTGACAAACAAGTGATGGGGTCGACGAGAGTAGCGTTTGCAAGACGTTCAAGCTCGTTTCGAATGGCCATTCTGTCAACGCCGTTCCAATATCTCACTTCGATACCCCCAGTGACGCGCGGCTTCGTGGCCGTAACCATCGCAGCTTCCTCCTTCTACCTCTGGTTACGCTGGTCCACAGGATCTGTGTACATACCATGGCTAACCCTCGTGCCAGGCTCGAGCATCTTCTGTCCATGGACCTTCGCCACCTCCGCCCTCGTCGAGGTCAACGTCATCGAGGTGTGTGTCTTCACGACCTCCTTTTCCTACGCGTTTACGCTCTCCAGTTATTCGTGACCTTGGCCGTCATACCAGCTTCGTTACGTTACTTTGAGAGGCTCTGGGGCACGCTCGAGACACTCAAGTTTATCGTCGTCTGTGTCACAGTGCCAAATATCATCGCGTTTGCCCTCAACTGGATCGAGTTTCTCGTCACTAAAAACGCGGACTTGTTCCTGTGAGAGACCATGGCCACTCGGTTGATCACCCTCTTAGCCTCGTCAGGTATGGCATGCAGTATCACGGCCAAATGGCCCTCTTCATCAGCGTATTGGTTGCATTCACGCAACTGATACCCGAACACCAAGTCCAGATCCTTGGTTTCTTCAGAGTTCGCGTCAAGGCATGTTACCATTCTCTGCACCACATCCTGCGCCAACCCATGTCCTCCTGCAGATGTTACCAATGGCGTATTTGACCTTTTCCACTGTCATGACAATCATTGGTTTCCAGTGTCCCTATATTCTGATTCAGTTTGGCTGGTTCGTCTCGTGGATATATTTGCGTTTTTACAAGCGCAATCTGGACGTCGGTAACGGAACCAGCACCTATGGCGACAGGAGCGAAACATTTTCCCTTACAAGCTGGTTCCCGCCTTTCCTCCAGTGGGTCTCAAAAGCCCTTCAAAGTCATGTGCTGACACATCGTCTCTAGTCCCGCATTATCGGCTCTTGGAAGTGCCGTCCACAAAGTGGCAACGCGATTTCACTTGATCCCAATGTCTGCGACTCATGATATCGAGTCTGGATACAACCAACATCCTGGTGGTGCCCGTGCAGAAGCCGAGCGACGACGGTATGTGCTAGTCGTCAAGCAATGGTGATGTGTCTGATTTAAATCCCAGTGCACTCGCCCTCAAGGCGCTCGACCAGCGGTTAGCCAACTCGGCTACCAACTCTCCCAACCAAAATGGACCCTCGACTTCCCAGCCGTCACACGCGTCGCTGGTAACGCCAGCACCATCTCCAGCTGACCGAAAACCAAGTCCGGCCGCAACAGATGACACAGAAACAGCAAGCAACGACACCGAAGGAAGATAGTGTATCCTTGTCGAGTAGTTTACAAAACCCTTGCACCGTACAAAGACATGTATGCGGAATTCGATCATTACGTAATCAATAACTCGACGTTTTGTCTTTTGAGAACGTGTCACCGTCAAGACTTTGCATGGCCCGCCGACCGTCGACGGTGTCGGTGGCCTCTTTGGCTTCTTCTCGACCACCACCGGAATACGTGCGGTCACCGGGTGCAATGTCGGTGCTTCCTTTGTCTGCAAGCAACTTACCGGGGGCGATTTCACAAACCGGTAGTCTTGTTTCCAGCAAATCGCAGGACGAGGTTGTAGACATTGAACCGGATGAGCTTTTTGCAACATACACCATAGCAGAGGTTAAAGCGAGGCAAGCACAGCTAAGGTACAGCGTGTCTCATTCATGCTAGATCTGTTGACGAAACTCGCGACTAGGGCCGATGCCGAGGCAAAGCAGGAAGACCTTCGAATCATGGTTGGGTGCGTGTAGATATTTGTAATGCATCCCGTTTCTTGACGATACCTGGAAAGCGCAGGGAACGATACCGTGATCTACTTCAAGCCTCCTCCTCAATCATATCCATTGCCACGTCTGCGAGGCGTGTGGAGGAAGCACTAGAGGAAACAACGGTTGCGATTCGATCCCAAAAGGTGCCTAGTACCCAGAGCCATATCTCGCAGGCCGGCAAGGACGGTGAGTTGACGTGACCTTCTTCGTTCGCGTATCTTAACTGCCTTAGCGTCTAGACTTGCACCTGCAGGTGCTGCAGGTACTTTCTGCGCATATAAAACTACTTCTAGATGCGCCAGAGCATTTGTGGCGGTTGATTGAACGCGAAAAGTACTTTCAAGCTGCATGGTTGTTCCTTCTTGCACGCGTTGTTCATCGAACCTTGATTAATGATGATGCTCGAGATGATGAAAGCTGGACACAACATGGTATTGATGTGCTGGTCAGCCGTTAACTCGAACTGTTCAACATCTTCTGACCTGCCGCAGGAGCAATTTCCTCTGATTCAGCGACAATGGGAGACTGTATCCCACTTCCGTACACAAATCATACACAGGGCAACGTTGTCCCTAAGGTTGTATGATAAAGCATGCGAGGTTCGTTGTCCGTATTCTACCTCTGTAGAGTATAACATCCGTCGTTTCAGGAAACTTGTGCCACCCTTTTAACGTTTCATATTCTCGACTCTCGGCCACTGTCGGAGACATTGACGATTTACCTCTCTCAACGGACACGAACTCTGAATGCCTTGCTTGCCAAATGTCTTGATATTCCCTCTCAGCTCAGCAATGGCTTGCCGGTGAATGGTGGACCCTTAGAAGCTCGAAAAATCTCCGAAAGGGTGAAAAGTCTTCCGGCGAAGACAACCGCGATTGCCGTCAAAAATTCGACGAGAACGACCTTGGAAGCAATTTCACGCACACTTTACACCGCCCGCGCCGTCTTTGGTGCTTCTGATTCGGCATACTCTTTGGCGGCAAGTGTGCTAGAGAGTATGCAGTCTGAACCTCCCTCCGGCCCGACAGCCAACCTTCCTGCCGAGCTGCTCTTAAACACTCAAGTAATTTTGAATTCGCTTCCCTCGTCTGCCTATGTTGCTCTCCTCCCTCCGAATATCCGAGCATACCGACCCTTTGTTGACCTGACATCCGTTTCATCTTCGCTTCCCCAGGATGCGTTGCGCGATAAATTGGGCAGTTGGTTTAATCAGTCCACAGCAAACCTCCGGGGTGCATTCGACAAGTGGTTGGCCTCGCTCGATGTAGTGAGCGCCGTTTGGAAGGTCCGATCATCACTGCGAAAGTGTGTGGTACATTCGGGCCTCGAGGCGCGTGAAATAGTCATTCTCACCGAGCTCCTGGACGAAGTATTCAGCACGCGGATCACGGGCATTTGGAAGGCTGTGCTTGTGCGTGCGGAGAAAAAGTTTCTTGAAAAACTTGGATCTCTGGAATTCGACGAGGGTGCGAAAATCATCTGGAACTCGTAGATAAATCGATACTCATGTTACCCAGACATGTTCTCGCCCCTCTGTAGCCTCTACCGTCGCCTGCCAATCATCCAGCCATCGCCCGGAGCCGCAGCTGCATCCTTGGGCCCTAGCTTTCACGCATATAGAGCTGAATTGACGCAGCGACTCGAGGGGAGGGCTCCACGGCTCCACGAAGCTTTGCAAACCCTGGAAAATGCTGCTGATTTATTGCAGAAGGATCTATCCAGAATAGTTGCAGATGGTGAAAACAGCCAGTACGTCGTGATGGTTGTGGCTCTGCCGTTATTCTCTTATCTCTTGTGCTGCAGGGGGTTGGTCATCGACCTTACCGGGACATACCATCCAGAGGCACAAGGATTGTGTGCGAGAGTGGTGTCGGCGCTCAAAGTCTCTTCTGAGACACTCATGGCTACTCCAGGCGAGTTGAATGTTTTATGGCATGCCTTTTTCCAAACCTTCCACACAGACATCAGCACGACGATTGGCAGACTCGTTTTTCACGCTCACGTAGCAAGGGAACTCTCCACTTCACCCTTCGTTTGTAATATCGGGTGTGATCAAGCTGCAATCACCAGTGAGTTGTTCGCATATATTCACTCGGGAGAGCATTCAAATCGTGTTCTCGAGGCTTCCGAGAGGAGATGACGGCGCTGTTCGACCGAATCATGTCATGTTGGGAGGGATATGTTGTCTCCAAGTCGGTCTCATCGTATGTCCACAGCACAGCGATGCACTCTGGTACGTTACTTGTTTGCTGTGAGATCCCCTGGTATGCTCATTCTAATATAGGATCCACGTGTGTACACCCATCTCCGCCGATGATGAAGTGTCTACACTTGCTTTCTTCTTCCATACACAACCTTGGCATGAGTCATTACCGATCGTATCTGACGACCATCCCTCAAAGGATGATCGCTAACTTCTCAGCCGCTTTCGTCCGGATCACCGATGACGAAAACACTCCGGATATGCACCAACTTCTATATGACCTTTCATTTCTCCGCCACCTTGGCTCCAAGTGGGAAAACGCAGACATGATAGACTTGGGACCCGCAATCGACCGGTTGCGATCACACGTATGTCTAACCCATGCCGTTCTGTCTGGAATGGTCTGCTGATATCTGGCGTTGTCATAGTTGACTGATTCACCCGAATATGACGCGGACCGCAGTGCCTCTGAATTCCTGTTGAGGACACAAATGCTTATCGCGGCCCTCTTGCCACCTGTAGCGGAGGTGGCGGAAAGTACACCCAAGGCGAACGGTGACAAGATGGCTGGAGCACTGACGTATGGCGTACCCCTGGTAGATTCCCAATTCGTGCCCGCTGTCGAACTGGCACCGCTATCATCGCGGTTTCCCCTTTTACTCGTTGACGCTCGATGATCGATAGAGAGGAGCAGATTCATCATGTACGGCGCATGTTCCCTTGCCGTATCACGTTCTGTTTATCTTGCTTCGCGCTATCGTTCATTTATCTAAACTTGAAACACCGAATGGAAATGGTTGTGGTTGAATATTCCTATTCTAAGGTTGGCCGTCTGTTTATTTCCGGCCGTGAATGTAGCTATTATCGATGTTGGATCTATGAAGATCTACACGGTGACCCGGTGAGTTGACACCAGACGACGGGTTATATATCCTATCACGGTGATCCTCCTTCAACGAGCGCCCTTTTTCTGCGGCCCCTTCCGGTGGGATTATGCCTCCCATGGCACTTGAACACTTGGTACTATAACGCGCGACACCCATTCCCCTCCCCCCGTCTTCCCCGTGAACAGTAATGCCAGGTGCGCACGTTGGGCGACGATTCTGGTCGCACGGCACTTACCACAGTTTGAGCAGACCGGTTGCATCCACCTGATCTCCAGCATTTGACCTCTGTGTATCTTGCTCTCCTCATTAGTGGGGGTCAGATCGGTCTCCCAATCGTGGTTTTGACCGCCTCGATATGCAAGAAGGCAAACTGGCACCCCACCATCATCAACTTTTGCGCCACCTGGATTGTCTACTCAATCATCTACTGTCTGTAGTAAGTGACTGGGCCCCTTGTACATGGGACACGACTCAGTGCTAGCATAGTTTGTATGGTGGGGCGAGTAAAGACCTCACGACGTGCATGGTGCAAGCTAGCATGATCCATGGAGCGGCTCCGATGTATGTTGCATTCTTTTGACCGCGATGACAACCCTATAAGCCAGAGACCATTCAGGGCAGTCGTCGCTGGACTAGCGATTGTTCTTCACGTGGGGATCCGACCAGGCTTTATTGCAGGCCACTGATGCTTGTCTTGCAGGCGTGGACGACGGTGCAGCGTTCGCAGTGTACCGTTCTCAGCCGCATTCCTCGGATGCTCTATTTACTTTTGGTATTTGGCTTTCCGTAAGGGAACTCATCGCTGTCGATTTTGACGTGCCGTGACAGATGTTTGGCACACCTTACCTGGTTTTTGCCATCTTTTCAGTGGGCGCTGGGACTGTGAGTGTCGACTTACATTTTCGGATTGGCTTGATTAAACCTTGATGCCCGAGTAGCTTATTGCGTTACAACCGCAATCGGTGAGTTCAAACGGGTTATATTGTTTCGTTCAAATCGGTCGCCCGTAAGGATGACACGTGCCATCGTGTGGTTTCAGGCTGACCGCCATTACGTGCAGGGCCGTCATTGTTCCGTCCTTCTGCGCCGCAGTAATGGTCATAATCCTCGCTTTGGAAGGTATGCCATCGTGACTATTGCTCGGTGGTTCTCTTCACGGACCGTTCAAGCCGTTATAACCGTCCAATACTACCTTCAATGGAAGACCATCAAGGCAGCCTTCCCGCTCGCTACCAGGACGCCATCACGTTCACTCTACTTTCGGGCTGGTCTCCTCTGCCTCTACTCGTGTGTCACTCTCACGTAAGTCTGTCTCATCAAGGTCCCAGGGACTTGCCCCTAACAAATGGAGCCAAGTTCTGCGGTACTTTTCTTGAGCGACACGCAAACCGAGGTGACATACATGCTACCAGCTGCACGTGAGGTCCGTTGATTATCGCCTCGCTCGCAATACTCATTGCAATTCCAGTTCCACTGGGCGCGCTCATCGTCTTCGGCTTGCGAGAGGCACGTCATTCCCCTGAAGAGACGTGTTACTCTTATCCTAATAATCGTGGTGCAGGGCGCAACATCTTTATGGACGACTGTCCTGCGCAAGCGAAAGCACTCGAGTTCATCATTCGAATTGGAGATGCCAAGTGCAAGAGCTGCTTCAAGATCCGACCCTACGTTGATGGAAAGTAGCCTCTCCGAGGAAACGGCCAGGGAACCCATGATGGTAGTATGAGCAACTGACTGATACGACTTTCGGACCCTTTGCTTGCTAAATAAGGCACGCATTATTTGTTGCACTCAATGACCCGCTACACAGACGATGGGAGATATTGCACCCGCCGAGGTGGAATTTGGCAACAGCAGCTGTCGTTGATGTAGGGAAGGAGTGAGATACAGGGATCAAAGGCTCGAGGCAGGAGGCAGGAGTGGCATGATGGAAGTTGGACTATGCACCCCCACTGTTGCCACCAGATTAATACGATTAAACGGGAATGTTAGTAAGGTACGCACACGAGTATGTTGTTTCTGAGAGAGATTTTAGAGAGGCATGGGGCAGTGGCAAGTTTGACACTTACATTGGGATGTGGATGAGTTTGACAAAGTAGCCAATGAATCCCATGACAGCAAAACCAATTGCGACTGCTCTGCAAATCTGGATGAACTCTGCAAAGGACGCTTGAATAATTGGCTCGGAGAAGGGTGGTTGAACCGAGTACCTTTTTGCGAAGGTTTTGTGCAGCGAGTCAGGAACTTGGAAGCGAGTGAGCAACTTGACTGCGAGACCCGGTGACCATGACAGACCTGGTTTCCGTCCTTGACGAATTGTTGGGGAACGTCCAAAAACTCCTTGAATTGTTCAGACATGGTGATGTTTGTGGTACAAGAAATATATGTCCAACGAGGCAAACGTGTCCGTACGTGCTCAGCATTCCCACGAAGTCGTTCTTCCAAGACATCCGGTACGTATCTTTTCGGTCGAACCGACCACGCGTTTTGACGCTGCCAGAGAGTTTCAGGACGTACGGACGACCTCTGGACGCATGAATGTCCTTGAGTCGCGCTTCTACTCGGTTGGAACGGATCGCAATCAGCGTTCACCGCTCGGTCGCTCGTCGCACACGGACCGTGGTCACTCCAGACATCAGAAGATGGCTAACGACGACACACACGAGATATACACACCGTTCCGCTGCCATCAACCTTTCTGGTCATCCATTACGCACTCCATCGAGCAAGTTGACCGCGATCCATTCTCACATCAACCAAGTGCTCAACTCTCTGCCGGAGAGCCCTACCGACGACGTGACATTGTCGGCGGATGAAGCTTTGCAGGTTCTCCGCACTCTCGCTGCTTCTGCCAGACAACAAGATTTGGCACTGATCGAGAACATACTTGGCCAGCTGACGCCACTATGTGGTCTCTGTGTCGATGCAAACGTTCACAACCATATCCTGCAAGGGTTGATGAAGAACGGCAATTTTCAGACCCTCCTCAACTGGCTTAGCCAAATGCATGAAAAGCCGGGGAATGTTCGACCTTTTTTCGAACATTGGCACGCATTTCTCAACTACTGCGCGGACAACGGTCAACCCAAGATCATACGGCATGCCATGTCGAAGATGGCTCACTCGGGGCGCAAACCCAACAACGATACGTTTAGGATACTCTTTAGGGCGTTGTTCAATTCGGGTGCCCCTGTCAGCGAGTTCTACAGTGCTTTCGATCGGATAGAGAACTATTCCTTTCGTTACGATGAAAGCCTCGCAGACATGCTTTTTGAAGGGTTTATGAAGTTCAACGAGCCTCAACAAGCCGCCGCGGTGAAGGAAGAGTTCCAGAGACGATTCAGCAAACGTGTCATCAAATCGAATGCTATCCAAGCGGAATGGGAGGAGAGCCTAGAGAATGAGGTCGAAAAGTGCGGAATCGCTTCAGCGGTCAGGCTATCCGAGGATTTCCGAAGGGAAGGGTACAAGGTTACACCGCATACTCTTACCGTCATGCTACGCTCGAGTCATCACGTCGCCGATTTGGAGTATGCGGAGGAAGCTTTGCAGATAAAAGCTAGTCCCTTGCAATGGTCGATTCTGGTCAGCAATGCTGTCCAGGCAGATGACCTCAACAGTGCTCATTCCATCTATCGTCAATTCAGGTCGCGCGGACTAACACCGGATGCCCCCCTGATTCAACCTCTCGTCGCGGCTCTCTGCGATTCTGCCTTCCGGGGCCAGGATGATGGACTAATAGACCAAGCATTAGAGCTCTATCAAGAACTTTCCCAAGCTAACCCCCTGTCTGGCTCCGGTGCTACAGCGACACGACATTTTGGCCGTCAGCGTTCACTGGGTCCCGATGCCTACATGTACGGGACTCTACTCCGTGCTATGGCGAACTCGGTCGACGTTCAAAAGTATTCACAACTCGCTGTAGGCCTTCTTGCCCACATGGAAGCCAGAAAGATCAAACCCGATGGCCAAGTCGTCGTCGCCTCGCTCATCGTCATGGCCATGCGTTCCTCGTCCAGCTATGACGATGCCCTCGAGGCGTACAGGAGAGTGATAGGAAATGAAAATCCGAAGAACATCGGCGCCAAAGGATACCGGTGGATTCTCCATATCTTGTCCCGCCTCTCCTTTGACCATGAACCCGCCTTGCCGCCCGTCTGGCACTACTTTGAGATTGTCAGAGACATGCGCCGGTCAGGGGTGGAAATCACCCCGTATGTCTACGCATCCCTTCTTAGGCGGCTCGCCACGCTGGCAGAAGGCGCCCCCGAAGAAGATACCCTCAGACTCGCAGCATCAGTCCGCAGAGTACACGACCACCTCACCCTCGACCCGTCCATCACCCCCGATACCCTGCTCTGGAATCAACTCATGGACGCATACCAGCGCGTCGGTCTCTTTGCTGAAGCGTACAGGGTCTGGGAGGTCCTCCTTATTGGCGAGATGTATGATCACGCGAGCGTCTCGATCATCTTGGATGCTTGTGGGTACGCCAACGCGTGGCCGCTTGCGGAACAAGTGATCAAGAAGCTCTCCGAACGATCTTTCCCCCTCAACCAAGGCAATTGGAATGCCTACGTGGAATGTATGTGTCGGAATGGGATGCTGAATGATGCTGTCAAGATGGTTTGTCTGGAGATGGGGAAAAACCAAAAGGACGTCAAGCCAGACTCGGAGACCGCTCAGGTACTTCTCACGTTTGCGACAAGGACGAACCAGCAAGACGAGGTCGCTGTGCGCCTACAGCGTTATCTTCCTAAGCTCTGGGAAAGCCTACCTGCTGATCTAGGAGGGTTTATTATCAAACCGGGAGGGTCATAGTGTTGTTGGTAGGCACGAAAGGATAATCATTAATCGTCTAAGTGTCATCGGATGGGTTATATAGTGGTAGGTACAATGGAAGTGGTATCGTACAGAGCGTGTGGTTGAACATTACGCGTGCGATGACAAGATCTAAAGGAGAAGCCCACTATGCAACCAGAAATAAATTGTCGTCTAGAGTGTCGTCCATAAGGCTAATAAATGTACTCAGGATGATGCCAGTTCTTCCACTGAGGGGCAGTCACACTTGAAAAGTTGAATCAGTGGTGAACACCTGATGGTATCACAACCTTTGAACTTACAATAAGGTTGAGGTCACCGAACGCTGAGCCCAAGTTGATCAGCTGAGATGATAGAAAAGTACATGGATGAGATACCCACTATCGTCAATACGGGAGACCGTCGGCCAGAATTTCTTCTCTCGCAACCAGGGCATCGGGTAAGCAGCCTCCACTCGAGAGTACGGGCTAGGGAGGGTATGAGCGCGTCAAACGCGGTAAGGGTATAGTCTCACCGATTCCATTCTTTGTCGGACACCACAATAGTGGAAAGCGGATGAGGAGCGTTTCTAAGAAGGTTGTTGTCTCTGGGCTGTTTGCCTGAAATAATATCATCAACTTCCTTGCGAATTTGAATCATGGCATCGCAAAATCTGAATGAAAGAGCAAGGCGATGATTCATGGATACGGTGTCCAGGGTATGCAACCAACCTGTCTATTTCCTCAAGGGTCTCCGACTCGGTAGGTTCTATGAGCATACAAGTCGAAATGGGCCACGAGCAGGTCGGGGGGTGGAATCCGTAATCCTATCATAAGCGTACGATTCACCGTGATTGTCATCCTCGGAAGACAAATTTCACCCACCTGCAGCCTCTTGGCGAAATCTGTGACCTTCAAACCAGCAACCTTATCAAATTCCGCGAGGTCGATCAACAACTCATGCGCAACACGACCGTTGGGATTCTTAAACCGGATGGTGTAGTGCCCCGCGAGTCTTTGGGCCATGTAATTTGCGTTAAGGAGCGCAATGTTGGTTGACCTTGATAGCCCATTACCGCCCAGCATCTTGATGTAGGCCCAGGAGATCACAAGAATAGAAGCACTTCCAAATGGCGCGGAGGAGACTGCGTTTATCGCCTTGGTTCCTCCGGTCTGAACGAGTGGATGAGAGGGCAGGAATGGAGCAAGATGCGCAGCGACGCAGATAGGGCTGCAAAAATGTGGATGAGACATCGAGATCTGGTTTGAAGTTCGTCACTCACCCGACCCCGGGTCCTCCGCCACCATGGGGACTAATAAAATGGTCAGACTCGCCTCTACAACAGTGATGATGCATGCGTACATCGCAAAGGTTTTGTGGAGGTTGAGATGACACACATCTCCGCCGCAAACAGCGGGATTCGTCAACCCAACCTGAGCGTTTAAATTTGCACCATCCAGGTAAACTTGTCCGCCGTTCTCGTGGATGATCTTGCATGCATCTGCAACCCCGTCTTCGAACACACCAAACGTGGATGGGTACGTGATCTTCAAGCGCCCGGATTAAGTAACAAGTAGGTGTGGGAAAGTGGGACCTACCATGAATGCAGCCAAGTTGTCCTTGTGCTTCTCGGCTTTCACCTTGAGATCGGCGAGATCAAGATTTCCATCCGCAAGCGTTTTAACAGGGACAACTTTTAGGCCAGCCAAGGTAGCAGACTATTGAATAATGTAAGCTCGGCAACCCCCCCATCTTCGCACAAGGATTCCACGTACAGCAGGGTTGGTGCCATGAGCGCTCAAGGGGATCAAGCACACATCACGGTGGCATTCACCACGCGATTCGTGGTATGCACGAATGACGGTCAAGCCAGTGTACTCGCCAGCAGCACCAGAATTCGGTTGCACGGAGCATGAGTGGAATCCAGTGATCTTGCAAAGGTCTGCCTCGAGTTCCTACACATATCTTCAGTCTCACGGAAAATAAGAGTCACAGGTCTGGTACCTTGATGATCTGCTTATACCCATCTACTTGGTCAACTGGAGCAAATGGGTGTACACCGCCAAATTCTGGCCAAGTCAGAGGGATCATGCTAGAGGTGCTGTTTAGCTTCATGGTACAACTGCCTAGGGGAATCATGGCATGGACAAGAGACAGATCTTTGGACACAAGATGGAAGATATAGCGAAGCATCTCGGTCTCTGAGTGGTAAGAGTTGAATATTGGGTGAGGGAGGATTTGCGACGTGCGGACAAGCGACGAAGGGATGGCAGTCGCCGTGGGCTCGGGAATGCTGGCGAGAGGCCCAGTAGACCCCGAGGCAGCTATACCAAATATGCTAACCAGTTTTTGAAGGTCCTCGTGGGCAATGGACTCGTCAAGTGTGACACCGACGCGTGTACCGTCCACCCTCCGAAGGTTGATGAATTGGAGAGCAGCCGCGGCGTGGACGACCTCTGCATTCTTGCAGACTGGAGACACATCAATCGTCAATGTGTCAAAGTAAGCATTATTGACAACTCTAAACCCAAGACGCTCGACGCTGGCGTGGAGAAGCTGGGTGAACAAATGGACTCTCTTTGCGATGCGCGTCAGACCAGTTGGGCCGTGGTAGACGGCATACATGGCAGCCATGTTAGCGAGAAGAGCCTGACTAGTGCAGATATTGCTGGTCGCCTTCTCTCTGCGGATGTGTTGCTCTCGTGCTAATTACAAACGTGAGTTTTCGTTCATTGTCGAACTGAAGTCACTTACTCTGCAAAGCCAGCCTGTATGCTGGGTTACCCATCGTATCCTTGCTCCGTCCGATCAACCGACCGGGCATCTTCCGCTTCAGATTCTCTGTGACGGCAAAGAAAGCGCCGTGGGGACCCCCATAGCCTGCCGGTACACCGAAGCGCGCCGAATTGCCCAAGACGATGTCAGCGCCCCATTCACCCGGTGGAGTGAGCAAGGTCAAAGCGAGAAGATCGGTGGCGCAGATGACCAGTGCACTGCTGGCGTGGACCTGGTTCGCGAGTTCCCGGTAATCAGAAATCTGGCCGTTGACATCAGGGTATTGAAGTAAGACACCAGAAAGGTCGGCGCGTAGCCCCGAGTCCTCGAGGGCCGTACGGGCATCACCAACGATGAGACGGATGCCGAGGCCCTTGGCACGTGTGCGAAGAACGGCGACGGTCTGTGGAAGGACGGCACTATCGACTAAAAAGGACTTGCGCTTCTGGCCGCAATGAACGTAGGCTATGACCATGGCCTCGGCTGCGGCGGTTGCCTCGTCCAATAGGGAAGCGTTTGCAATATCCATGGCAGCCAATGACATGATCATCGTCTGATAATTGACAAGGGACTCAAGGCGGCCTATTTCGGAAATTAGACGTGAAACGGGACGAGGATCGCGAGCCTGACCTTGGGATATCTCTGGTTGGTACGGGGTATACGGTGTATACCAAGCGGGATTCTCCATGACCTATAACAATTTCAAGCAATGTGGAAACGGTGAAATGCGGAACACTCACGTTGCGGAGGATGACAGGAGGAACAACGGCATTATGGTAACCCATGCCGATGTAGCTCTTGAAATGGCTATTTTTCTTTCCGAGGGCTTTTGCGCGGGAGCGGAGCTCAGACTCGCTCAACGCAGGCATGGAAGTATCACTGATGGTAGTGGGGGGCACACGAATCCCTGTTGGGACAGTGGCGGATAAGAATGCGTCAAGGGAATCGTAGCCGAGCTTGGAGAGCATAAATGAAGTCTCGTGGTCGTCGGGACCGATGTGTCTATCGATGAAGGTGTCGAGGGGGTCAAGGAGCGATGAGCCCTTGACTGTCACGAGACACCTCGCATGGAGCGGGGCGCGCTTCGGGACAGCGGGAAGACGGGCAATTCTGAGAGCAGATGCAGAGCGCAGGGCTGCCATGACGGGGAACGGAGGGGGGTGAGGAAAGAAAGGGAGAGACCGGGCAAGAGGTAAGATATAGGTGAACGATATTCACCGAGCCAGGTTCCGACACCGAGTCGATTACGCTTGTGTACGAGACTTGTGTGGGTCTGAGAATCACGTTGACAACGAGCAACGCGGCCATGTCCGTCGCTTGGTCCGTGCACGCGCGATGTTCGCGGTCCGTCGTCGTCGTCGTCGTCGGCGATGAGGACGAAGACGAACGGACACCTCGATGCTCGGGGTCGATGTCTTGCTCGCCGCGAAAAAATATTTTTTACCTGAAGTTTCCTTTTATGGTATATCAGTACCTCCACGCGAGATGCACATGTCTTTAAAATGATTGGCGTTCATCTAAGCGCTCTGTGCTCGTTCGAACGCGATCAAGAGTTCAACCAAGGGTCCGACATCTCCTCGAGCTCGAACTGCTCCAGGTAAAGGCGCTCTTTGACGATGTGTACCAAATGAGGTTAAAGCCACGGAAGCGGAGTGCCGTTGTAAACCCATGCCATCATGTCTGTCCGCTTCCCAAATACTGCAAGCCCTACTTACACGCCCCAGCATCTCGCCTATCGTCAGGGCATCAATGCGAGGCCATCGGCGTAACCGTAACGAATAAATCCGATTACATCCTCCCCTCGGTTTCTGCGCCCTCGCAGGGTCAGTCTTATCTGTGAGCCGCTTCATCCGCTCAACTCACCGCGGATCTTCTTCCTCGTGTCGTTCCTGCATACCCTCTATACCATTCTTGTTTACAAGTCGGGCAACAACACGTAGCGACTCCTTGGCTGTTTGCGCACCACTCCCTGATATCTGTCCCTCATAGTACGATATCAAGGACAACACACGTTTGAGCGACCTAGACGCAGAATCTGATCGAAGCGACGTCTTCCGGTCCATGGAACCTGGCTGCGCCAACGTTTGCAGAATTCCCAGCTGCTTTCGAACGACGCTTGACGATCGAACCAACTCGTACTGTTTCCGAACTCGTCAACAAAATTTTTTAGAGATAACAAGCGTATGACGTACAATAAATACGTGAACGTCTCCTGGCGTTCCCAAAATGATTTCCGCTTTCGATATCGCAAGGTCCACCAATCGGAGCATCTCCCACGGATGTCAGTCTGGGCTCCATCTGGGTTCTGATTCCTCACTCACCTCCTGTATGAGATTCTCGACGCCGCCCGTCGTAGCCAGATGGTCCAGCTTGCCAGCTAGGAATGCAAGCACCACAATAATCGCTTTCCAAAGTTCTAGCCACTCGTAGTCTGCGACTCGCCCATTGTTGGGATATGTTAACACACATGCAAATGACGCCCACCTATGCGAATTCGCAGTTTCTGCAGGTACCAGATGACACGGTAGCACGTCCAGATACATGTCCTGCCCCAACGTTAGAGTCATGCTAACTCGCTGAGGACGACTTACGTGTAGGTGTAGACCTCGAGGCGTTTATGGAGATTGTGTCGTAGCCATAGTACACAACAATCGAGCAAGGCACAGACCGGCGGACGTGCCAATACCGGTGTGGGTAACAATGGCAATCGCTACAATGAGAAGCACATCTTAAACGAACCTGGTCGGGCTTCAAAAGAATAACCTACCTGACGGCAAAGCCTGATGGGTTGCACAGCCTGTCCACAAAATGCATCCATCACTCTCGGGTTCTCGGCCATAGCTAGCAACATATTCATCGCGAGATTTGCATACGCCATTGCGCGTGGCGAAGCGGACGACGTCCCGTGTGTTAATAGATACGAGGATAACGATAAGATGTTGTATGACAAAGGTGGGATCTTAGACGCGGCTGTTCTTCCGTTATCGGACTGTGATATTTCCGTAAATACTTGCGTGAAAAGCGGGTTGAAAAAGAGAAATTCAAATAACGGAAGAAGGGAGACGCTGGCTTCAATGGGTCTGAACGTCGCATTCGTCACCAAAGGTTGAGAGGCGCAAAGAAGCAATGCACGTACTGATTTTTGAACAATTCTCGGGGTGGGTCCAGAGGTTGCGAAGACATTGCACGATCGGGTCTCAGAGAGGTGATTAACATCCCCACCGTCTTCGCGAACGTCGGTATCGAATCGTCAGAGATCTCTTGGTATGCCCTGGAAACCATAGCAAGTAATTCAGTACATGAAACGCCCCTGAAACAGGTCCAGTCGTACTTGACAGCGGCATCGCAAGCGAAATTCGTGGACCAACACATCTTCCTCATCAGTTCCATGTCACCGGTGTCCCGGATATGCTGAAGATACGGATTGAGTTTTGCAGCCTCGGACCTGTGAAAATTGGCAAGAAAGGAAAGCAACAGGGTCGCTTCAAACGTGTAACGTTCTGTTTCGGCTGATTTAACGAACTGCGGAACGAATTAGTGAATGGCTGTGGGACATGAGATGATCAGCGCACGTTCGCCAAGGACGGGAAAAGGTCTCTGCGGAGCAGGTATGCACCGGGGCTCAATTGGTTGATACTGCTCGTAAATACAATGGCTAGCTGAAGAACTTGATGCCGTATGCTAGCTTTCGTGTGTTATCAGTATCACGGCACGAAGTAGAGGTCGAATTGAAGCGCACCAGGTGCCTTGTCGTCCCCAAGAGTTTGAGCAATCATATCGACGAACGCCTACAAAGATACTCTCCGTCACCATCCCGACCACCCGCAAGCACCTGCCGCGGCTCACCATGAACACGTTGTCACTCTCGTTGACTTCACCAGCGAAGACCACCATGACCTCCCATCCCGCTAGGTTCTTTGCTAGTATGCACCGCAACATGATTGATAGCGTCTCAATTGCCCGCCATCGGATGATCACATTCTCTTCGTTCCTAGCCGCAAAGTTGACGCAAGTTATGAATAACAAGTTCAGAATCGACTACTAACGGGACGACGTCCATGGCTGGTCAGCGTGTATGACTGCCGTCACAATAACGCACAGAAACCAGACCTTGTGTATGTGTAGACACTCGTCTTTCGGAATGGCAATTAGGAACTTGCTCAGGAAGTCGCGGTCGACTTCGAGAGCGAAAAACGCCCGCCAAAACTGATGTTCCGTGTCATTGGGTGATATCTGACCTGGGCTGAGGCCCTATAACCTGAGTCAGAGCTCGGACTCGTTGATCGTCGCAAAGAGACTTGCCTGGAAGATCTTGTCCACAATTCTCGAGCTTGGCTTCGATGGTAGACGCGAGGTGTTCATGGATGACGTGGTCATTGATGAGAACGTTACATACTACTTCAGTGACACCAGCCACGATGCAATCTCACCCGTCCGTAAGTACCTCGTCGCAAACCCAACTCTCGCTCAGCATTATTCCCAGTATCCCCGTCTCGCAGAGATAATATCCAAATATCCAAAGTCTGCCAGTGCGCTCTTCCAGACGTTCAACGATGTCTCACTGGGTACGTCCACCCTCGCAAGCCAACGGGATACCTTGAACCAACGCCGTTGCATGCACACAGCGCAGAAATGGACAGATATCCAAGTACTCGAACTTGCAAAGTGCGGACGCGCCGCGATCAAAGGTCTCCGGCCGTCGCTCGTACGTACCGTTCGCTTTGCAACCATCTGGTCTTTACAATTGATACTACCTTCTCATTCCGTCGCTTTCCGATGACGACAGGCTGCTGGCGAGCCACCCTCGACATGTATCGTTGTACCATGCGGAGTCACAGAATCTCTTAGCACATCATGGTACGTCCGAGCATCCTTCTAGCGTGATTCTCTTTCTCCAATTTCGACTCGCAGGATCCGTGATGCATTCGATGCGCTAGATAAACAGCTCGGGGACACACCAGAGACGCTGTTCATAGCGATCTGTTCCGAAGATTCGTCGATCGTGTACTACAAGATCAACAAGGGCATAGTCAAACCTCAAGTATGATAGGGAGCAAATCTATGGGTTCAAACCGCGGTGACCCGAGACCTCCACAATTGACGTGGGCTTCTGTGCTAGTACACGAGCCAGACATCCAACATTCGTTACTGCAGCAGTCCATCAAATCCAGCGTCGACCATCTCTGCAATCCAACTAGCAAGCGTTTCGTCCTTCATCCTGACATCTTCCATCATCTTTCTAACGCCCACAAATGCCCTACGACCTTTCCTTTCCCCTTCCACCTCACCGACGTAGTCGTCACTCATGACCTCCCCGTCGTCCTCTTCTACCACTCCAGGAAACCCAAATCGTTCGCCATCTGGTCGGGGTGCCAGGTCAGCCGCAACAAACGATGTGTGGAAGAGGATGCGGATTATAAGCAGCGCTGTGAGAGAGCTAGATGGAGGATCAACCACTGGACGAGGGAACTTGATGGATGTAGAGCGGGGCGGTGGCGGCGGACGTAGAGTCGGGTTCACCAGTGGGTAGGTGTCCTCTACGGCAATAGTGATGTTATCATCTTGCGATGCGTGTCTGGCGGGAGGCTGCGAACTTGGCATGTGCGTGAGGACATGCAATCTCAGATATGACTTGGGCATTCGCGGAGCGGCACACGTAGACCAGAGACAAGGGGGGTGGTTTGCTTCGAGTTCGTTGACGTGTTGAATCAAGTGGTCATACAATTCTCCAACGCTCGATGGAGTCACGCTGCACTGGGATCTGTCCCACTGACATTTGAAACGTTGACTAGCTTGCGTTTCCTTCTGTCGACTAACTCCGCGGACAACAAACCGCTGGGGCGGACCAGGAAGCACCATAGCCTGGGCTTGTGGGAACACGATATTGACGTTCTTGATCACGTCCGACGCTACGAGGACCGGAAAATGTTCGACGTGGGGTGTAAACGCGTCTTTATAAAGGTTCCAAAAGTCGACTTGCGTGAGCTCGCCGTCTGGCTCCGCAACGAACATAGTTTTCATCCTGGATGCCAAGTGAACAGAATGCGTGTAACGCAAGCAGAGGGGACATACCACTCATAACACCGCGTTGGCTCTGGTATGGGCAGCAGTCGATCCAACTCTTCGTTTGTCAGATCATGATCCGGGGCAGCAAACGTCGTACTGGCAGGCACTGTGCGCACCGGACCTGTGATATCTACAGATGCTTCCTCTTCCACCTGCTCCACGAGCAAGAGGCTAACGAGAACCCTCAGAGTGCTCGGCATGGACGGATCGAGAAGGAATGCCTTTGCCATCGGCGGATGCGAGAGGTGGGCATACAAGTAGTTCAAAGAGGCCTCGACCAGAGGCTTGTCCACGAAGAGCAAGAGATATCTTATCGCTGCTTCGAGGGCAGGCGAGTCGGCTTCAAGGCGTGACACGTTCGAGGGGTACATGAACAGCTGCCCGAGAACCGCGAGGGCCGAGATGATAAGGGTACGATTCGACGAGTGACCTGCGATCCGGAGCAATGTCCGCAGGGGTCCGTTCTCGGCAGAGTCTACACGGGGGAGAGTGATACGAGAAGAGATGGCCTGCATAAGCTCTGTGATGTTGAGAATGAACTCGGTGTTGGCATCCGACTCTGGGTCGAGGTTGGTGAGGGCGTTGAAAACGAGAGGCTGGGTTCGCCGGCAGTCCGCGAGCTCGACCGCGTTAGGTTCGTTTGTCGCCGAGTTGCGAAGGATGAAGAGGGACTCGATGGCGTGCCTACGCTTTCTGTCTGCGTCCGGAGACATGGAGAAGAAGGAATACGTTTCCGATTCGAGGTGACCTTCCCTGACATACCATTCGGGCCATTCGAAGAGCCCGTCGGTAAGACCTGGGAGAGATTTTAGGATGAACAAGTCGTTGGTGCATAGCCTGTGAAGCCTATCAAGCGCCCATCCAATCTCTGTATGGATTGTGGAACGCAGCGAGAGCACCATGCGATTATTCGGCGTGGGCTCGGTGTACCATCCTAGAGCAACCGTCAACACGTCGCCGATGGTCCGGGATGGCGCTCACGTTCGTAGTCATCTGTGACATTGGGTCCTTGTCGTTGCGTGGGCTGTGGTTGAGGGTATGCACGATACGCGGTCGCCGCCGTCGTTGCCGTTCTGACTGGCGTTGCGAGCGCCATCGAGCAATCTCTCTCGAATTTGTCACGCTTCCCGCACAAACGCGCACTGTCACGCGTTCGTCACATGTGACTCTACCTCAGTGTCACATGTCACACCTGTACTTGGACAGCGATGGCATTGATCGAAGTACGTCCTCGCAGCTGGTATCGTCCACGCCTTGCTCACCGCTAGCTAGGTTATTGCGAACGACCGTTTGGGTCGTAAAGGTCTGTCGACATCGACTGTCGTTGGGCTGTTTATCTGATCGTCGGGCAGTTCGTGTCAAGTGCAGTCCCGACGATACGGTCGGCGACCTCAAGCGACTCATCGCTGCACAGACGGGTACGGATTACAAGAAGATTCAATTGAAGAAATGGTGAGCTGTCGGTCCTGCTTCTCTGTATATCGTCTCAATCCATCTCTGCAAGGTACACGATCTACAAAGACCATATCACTCTCAGTGATTACGAGATTCACGATGGCATGAGTCTGGAATTGTACTAGGCAGTTCCACCGCATCGCTGGACCTATGACGCCTTGTTTGTTCGCCCCACGGCATGTATTATGAGTATGTAGCAGTACGTGTTGCAGTTCGAATGCTCCGAACGCGTGAACATGACAATGAAAACGGCTGTACCTTTCGCTCCACGGAACCTGTGCTACGACGACGTCACCTAGCGAGAGTCGTCAACAACTCTGACTTGGATCTGCTCTTCAGTCCACTCCGAAAATCGTCGTCCGTACCCGTCCTTGCCACCAGCATCGAAGTCGCTCGCGTCAAATCTGGCTGTCTCCCGACAAAGGGTATGACCGCATCCTTGATCACGTTTCCGCCCTCCCGCGAGCCGCCTAGCAACGTGTTCGGTCTCTGGTGCTTTCGTGGCGTGCTCTCTTGCTGTGCATCCACGAGGGTAACCGCCTCTGGCAATGACGCAAGGTGTGGGCCACGAGGCCCATGCGGGCCAAGGCGGGAACCCATCGACCCCGACCCGGTCAGCTGTCCGGCATCTGTGACGAAATTGTGTTTCCGCGAGTCGATCCCGATAACACGATCAATTTCGTCCAAGGATGCGGTAACAGTCATACGCTGTGTGATGGTACCTGTCGACTCCGAAGGCGGATAAACGGATGACGAGTCTCCACTTTCGTTTCTTATGGAGACTCCGGCCTGGGAGGCGACCGACTTTTGCGTCACACTTGTCCCAATCTCGCTTTCTTGCGCCACTACCGTCACATCAGTGCTGGAGTACTTCATTCCAGGCACAGTCTCTTCAACACCGTCATTGTATCGAGACTTGCGGTACCATGTTTCATTGCGTGCGCCGAGCTGCGGCTTCGCTCGGAGCCGCCCGTGCACTTGCGAGATGGCAGACGTTGGTGGAGGATCAATGGAGAGGAAGTTGATGATTCTGATCGGCAACGTGACCTCGACGTCAGAAGACAGGCTACCCGTGGTAACGTTGACGTTGAGAGTGTATTCCACCTCCAGTAGCCTTACACGAGCCACGGACAAGGCATCGGGCTATCATTCACAGTCAGGGCGGCCCACGGAGACCAAACGGGAAACAGACAGACCGGCAGAACGATGTGGTGTGCAAAATCGGCGGTATCCCCAGGTCGCACTCCTGTCCACCATCCCTTTGCGCTCGCGTGCCCTTCGGTACATTTTTGGCCCATCACAAGCACGCTTGCGGCGACGACCTTTCTCATCGTCATCGTCTCGCACGCATCCGGATCAGTATCCATATTTCCCTTTTGGCCCCCAAGTGGCTTGAACACAGTGGTAGTCCTTAAAAGGGAAATCGATGCGCCCTTGACCGTCCTCTTCGATTCGTTGACGACTCGGAAATGAATCGTGCACCGTTGTCCGGCAATCCAATAGAGCCTGTGCATCGTGGCACTCAGTCTTACTTTTCCGCTCCCTCCCATAAATACAGTCTTTGCAGCTTCGCTCACGAGCGGGCGTGGCGCAGCGGAAAGCTTGAGATCCAACGGCAGGCGAGACCAGATTTCGCACGACCGATAAAAATGTGCGACGGATTCTGACGAGGTCTCTGGGTCCTTGAGCCTGAGTGAGGCCATGGCAAAATATCTGAGTGCCACGCCGGAATGGATATTCAACGTGCCTTTGGCAGTCCCACAGGTTCCATCTGTGGGGAGAGTGAGCGAAAAGGGTAACACGTGGATGCCTTCCTTGGCCTCTGCCCAGCCATCCTCGTTGGGCGGGCATGCCAAGACTGAATCCCAGGCAGGTGCGACGTGAGACAAGAGGGCTGTGCATTGATAAAACGTGCTTCGTGTGTTCTTGTACGGGATCGCTTCGTATCCGACGACGCGGACCTTTGCTTTGGACAGGAGAATGGGCGTGTTTTGCTTCTTGTTAGGATTCTTGCGGACGTGAATTGTGATATGGCCTTTGAGTGCGCTGCCTTGAACGCACGTTTCACTCTCGAGCACGATATCCAACTCGACGCGGGAACGCGATTTCGCCTTTTCAAGAGCAAGAGGATCAGGGGAGGTGTCGTTCTCGACGGCAGAGGGAACCCCAGTGTCGATGGGTCTATGAAAGGATGCGGGTGGGAGGACGGACGCGTTGCGCTTAAGACGGAAAGCAGAGTTGCCGAGGAGGATACGGAGTTCGGAGGTGCTCTTGTGGGGAGGGGCAGAGATCTGCAACAAGGTGTCGCTCGTAGACAAGCCGACGCCGTGGAGAGTGAGCTGTATGTCGTCGGTTTTACCCTTGCCTTTGGGCGTGCCTCTCTTCGTCCTCCAGGTACCTTTGCGGCCGAGCTTATCCTGTGCGTCCTCCCGCCAGATTTCCTTGCCCATCTCGAACGCCGCACCGATCACAGCGGGAAGAGTGCTTCCGCCTGGCGTCAAAAAGCCCTGTTCGATCCGCTGTCCGACACGATACCCTGAGCCACCGGGTTGTGTGTAGAGGTCGAGCTCTACCATGGAGTCGCCGGTCTCGGCGAGAAGAAGACCACGCATGGAGGACGTGGAACGGAGGGTCGGGAGCCAATTGGAGGTGGCCGTGTCCAAGAAGCTGGGATACGAATTGGATGGACATGCGGCGGCATCGGAGGGGTTGGCTAGTGTTCCAGAACCGGGAGGTAATATGAAAGAGGAAACGGTAGAGGACGTAACAAGTGTGGAGGAGGCGATGGTGGACAGGTTCGGAGCGACGAGGATGGAAGGTCTGGTTCTGGTTACAAGATCTTGGTACGCTACCGACATCGTGGTCGGTCGTTGGAGGTGATCGAGGATGCTGTAGAACAAGGACGACTGCGTTCATTTCCAAGTGGACTGGAAGTGATCTCGATCTAGGCTAGTTGAGTACCTGTACACCACGAGGCCGACAAAGCCATCCTGTAAAATGGTGGAGTCCTCGTTGTGCCGAGTTGAAGGGCGAGCGTTGGAGATGACGCAGTGTCTGCCTCATGTCGTCGTCGATCAAGGTATATAAAGGCAACCTTTTTCGTGCGGTACGTTAAAACATGTCTCTCGGATTGCCACCGCTCTCCACCAGCCTCAAATCTATCGCACCTTTTCTTCAGCGCACCGAAGAGCTCGTCGAGCGCGAGCCCGTCGTCGCGTATTGGTGTATGTCCGTGTCGCGCTCGTCGACCATCGCTGACCATCGCACAGGTGCTTATTATGCCGCCCAGCTTGGCATATCTCTCAAGGCGCAGGACGCCAGTTCCCGCAAGCTTCTCGTCAACCTCCTCGACGCCCTCGAACGCCTCAAGAAAGAGATCGGCCCAAATGACGCCATCGACAACGAACCCGCCAGCGCAGCCTTTGTCGAAAACTTTGGCCTAAAGGTGTTCAACGCGGCAGATGACGAGGACAGGGCCGGAAACGCCTCAAAGTATGTCCTCGTTCCCGTCCCACGACCCAACTCATCCTTTGCCACAGGTCTACCGCAAAGAAGTTTTTCGCAGCTGCTAACTTCTTCGAAGTCCTTCGAGTCTTCCCAAAGACCGACGTCTCTGAATCGGTATGTCCGTCTCTGACCCATCACCCACACGCATTAACTGCCTCACAGACAGAGGGCAAGTTAAAGTACGCCAAGTGGAAAGCAGCGGATATTGCCAAAGCCTTCCGCGAAGGCAGGCGCCCAACACCTGGTCCTGCAGGGTCTCAGCTAGACCCTGACGTGACAGCTTCTCTTTCTTCCTCGGATCAGTTTGTGCCGGAGCAGCACCCACCGACGCCACCAAAGCCCGTCCCTCGCGAACCATCCCCCCCCTCTCGCTCCCCGAAACGTCAATCACCACCTCCCTCCCTCCCTTCTGCCGACATTGCCCGCGCGAACCTACTCCCCATCCTCCCGGGCTCAGATAAACACGACAATGAAGCCCTCAGCCCTGGGCGCTGGAGCACCACCGCAACACCCGGTCTTGACTTGGTCAGAACACCAGGGCTCGATGGTGTAGAGAGCACCAATGCCAGTTCGGATAGCTTGAACAACTGGCACGAGCATGTCGTCGACCCCTCGCCGTGCGCCACCGGTCAGGCCGGAAGCAGCAAACTTAGGACCGCGTGGGTGAGCACCGAGATGGAAGGCGCAGGCAGTGACGACGAGCACGTCGAGGATACTTCTCTCAACGTGAACAAGAGCCGAGGTAGGGTGCGGTTCTCCATCGGTACACCAGGCCGATCCTCGCCACCTAGACCCGCATCTTCGTCCCCGCCTTCCCGTGGCCAAGAAATGTCCTCACCACCTCCCAGACTTTCTGATCTTCCGCCTGGCTTCGTACCCACTGGAACCTCACCCTATACACCAGCGTCCGGCGCAGCGTATGGATCCCCCAAAGCACTTGGTCTCTCGTTCGTCGTGCCTCCTCCGCCACCACCTGTCCCTCACACAACACTAACGTTCTCGATGCCTCAATCCCCTCCCATGTCCTTTGTACCCTCTGCGCCACCCGTTTCTGCCGCGATTGACCCCATCCACGTACCTGCATATCCACCACCGCCTCCACGAGAAGTAGAGCTCACGTCTAAGCTCATCGCAAAGGCACAGAAGCATTGTAGATTCGCAATTTCGGCGCTCGACTACGAAGATAAACAGCATGCGATTAAAGAGTTGAAGGCTGCGCTGGAGGCTTTGGGTGTGTCAGTTTAAGCATTACTAGTTCCCATCGTGGGCATCTTCGTATCTATTTATTCCGCTGACTCGCTTCACGATCTGTGTCATGTATTTATCCACCGTGTTACCTTGATTATTGACTGCCGCCATACGAAGGCATTACGATATGTATCCTTCTTACTTTTCTTCAATAACGATCCAGTGTATCATTGATATGTGATGATGTTGTAATCGTGTAACACTAGCATCTGAACGACCAAACCAGGCTAACCGAGGGTACAGGCAAGGATTTCGCCTTCGAAAGAGCAGCTAGCATCAGGGTCTCTCGCGTCATTCCCTTTTTTGTAAGGGATCCAGCCAATCGGAGCTCACCAACCATGCCAAAGGATTCGTCACAAACATTACGTGACAATCCCACTTTGCAGATGTACCGTCCACCTTTTCAGCATGCTCCTTGGAAGACAGATTGTGTAGCGTGCATGTCAGACGGACTCTCGACGTGCGGGGCCCCCGGTATGATTATCGGCAAAGCCGTCTGGGGCAAGACAGGGGCGACTATAGATCGTAGTCCAGGTGAAGCACTCGGATCTTCCATAGGCGCCAGAGTCGATATGGGCGGGACGGGCGGAGAAAGGGGTGCAGCCGGAGGTGTGACAGATATCGCAGTCTGAGATGGAGAGATCGAAAACGGGGACAATGGCCTGCCTGGATAACCATGTAGCGGGGGTGAAGGTGGTGCTGAAAAATCTGATGGTGCTGGCGACATGGTGTCCGTGCGGGATGGGGACACCGCGAGGTCAAAGAGTGGAGGAGGGAGCGCATGGAATGTCTTTAGCGCCGTCGAGAGGTCGTCGAGCTGTTGGGTCGGATGCAAAGGTCATCGTCAAGAGGAGAGATTGGGCGACAGCCCACCAACCTTGTTCATTATCCCGCCGATGGCCGACTTGCGCTGCGCAAACTGTTCAGTGAGCCTGGCGAATTCTTCGTCTCTCCGTTTCTTGTCATACCCATGGATATCGTCCTCATCTTCCTCGTCGTCTTCCTCACCATCAGAGTGAGCGATGGAAATCTCGGAGACGGTTCCCCCCGTAGTGCCACCCTCCGGGTCCTCGGGCTCTTCGTCGCCGATCGGCAATGTATGACTCCTTCTCGACCGTTTCCTCGGCCCAGCGTTATCACCCTCGCCTGCGCCCACGCCCGCAATACCGCCCGGGTGAGTGTTGCCCGCGCCTCGCCCACCAACGCCCTCCATGTCCGCATGCATCGCAGCGATCTCGGCCTGCAGTTCCAAGATGCGCTCGAGACTCGTCCACAGTCGGCGGTCATCCGCCGCGGGAACGGGAGTGGTGGAGGATTGTTCCCCCGGTGTGGCCGTAGAAGACGATACGGGCGTGTGCTCGCCGAGCTTGACGCCCGAAAAGGGATCGTAGATCGTCAGCGTAGGACCCGGCCGCGCGCTCGACGAGGGTGCCGTCTGCACCGAAGGCGGCGGGGGTATCGATTCAGACGTCAGCGAAACAGATGGTTGCTGTGGCGGCGGGGTAGCGTGCGTGGGGTCCACGGCAGGGGGGACGGACTTTCCAAAGATTTGTACGACGAGGGCGTCCTGCGGCGTGAACAGGGCTCCTTCGGGACGCTCTGGCTCGACGATCTGGACGCTGGCACGCTGGTACGTCGGGGCGTCCAGACTGGCTGGTGCGTCGGACGTCTTGAGAGTATATGTCTCCTTTTCTGCACTGTGAATCAGGCTGGGCGTGGGTGCATAGACACTGGGGTCATTAATATGTGCATGGACCTCGTCGAGGGGGACGTCGGACACCGATGTCACGTTGCCTGGCGTTTGCACGGGCCCGACGGTGGACCGCGAGACCGACGAGGCGTCTGAAGGACCCGAGTGGGCATCGTCGGGTGGGTTTGGGTGTATCTGTCGAGACTGAGAACGACGGCTCGATGCGCTACCAAACCACGAGTTCAACATCGAGGGAGCAAAAGACAAGTTTGGTTAATTAACCCCTGACTATCTATTCAATCCTCAGCGCTCCAAACCTTCCAAGATTCCCTCTACCGACAGCAGATTTCTCCTCGTCCTCATCTTCGTCTTCATCATCCGACTCGCCCGGTGCGACCTTGATCCTGGCCCCAGTGTCCTCTTCACTCGGCAATTCTTCCATCTCGCTCTTCTGTTCCTCACTACCCTCTTCCTCGTCATCAATATCGAGCTCGTCCCATGCGTGTTGCTGCGCCCCGTCCCTGAGCCATATACCGTCATCACACGAAGCCGAGCTGCCAGGGGGCCAGAATGCCCACGGAATCTTTCCTTCCGCAACCAATCGCAATACTGTGCGATACACGTCAGTCCGTCGACATGATCCCAACGGGTGGGTACCCACTTGCGTTTCCGGCTCGATGTATGTCCGGCCTCCCAGCCTTGGCGGTGACCCATCCTTTCTTTTCGGCGTAAGCGGTCATGATGTCGTTCGCTGTCCATTTGGGTACTTTGGGCTGAACCTTGGTTTGTTCGAGCGAGCGCTGCCCTGGTCTCCAGGTGCGCTTATCTCCGACCGATGTTTGATTTATGAGTACGGGTTTAAAGGGTGACTTGGACTGAGAGGTAGCCTTGTCGGGCTGAGGAATCGAATCGTGACCACTCGTCAACGCCGTTGATGCAAAGACAGGCGAAGTGGACAATGAAGGGTGAGTGAGTTCTAATATCTCTTCCAAGGGGAGAAGTCGAGCGAGTTGGTGTACGCAAAAGGGTACCGCGGAGATCCGAGAGATAGGGAGGACGCCTGAAAGGACCTGTTCTCGTATATGCACCATGGCGTTGGCAATCGAGAAAAATCAACGTACTTGGATATCCATCGGCACGAATGAGGGCATCACGAGTCCCGGGCAGTCAACAAGCCGGACATCGGAAGTCCAGAAGAGGGTTTGAAAATGCTTGGTCTAGAGGCGGTTCGATGAGGGGTGTGCACACGAATGACGATTGCAATCACACCTTTCCGGGAGTTCGCGATGCGCGTACTCGTATCGATCCAAATATCGCATTCAAGAGAGATGATTTGCCTACGTTTGGCTGACCTGTGAATAAAACAAAACTCGAGTGAGTAGCCGCCAATAAAACGAGAGATGCTTGTACCAATGATTCCGACGGTCAGGAACTCGGGCTCCTTCCATTCATAAGTGGCGCCCGATTGCTCTTCGTCACTGTCTGAGATCTTGGTGTCATGACCTTCAGCCTCTGTTTCTCCCGTTGCGTCTTTGCCGGCTTGCCCCTTTGGCACTGCCGCGCTACCAATAGTCTTGCCAACCAGCTTCCCCTTTGCCTCGAGGACGCCATCCCAATCAATGGCCTTCTTGACTCTGGGTCTCCACTGATCGATTCTCTGCTGTCGCTCTTTCTCGCCCTCCCCATCCCGTTGCGCTGTCACCCACTGAGGAGGCTGAAGCAGCTGATCGTGTACAT
>JBBPLN010000174.1:0-35234 GCA_038089815.1 Sutorius eximius | reverse complement strand
CCACTTGGCCTGGGGCATACATCATGACGCGTTCGTTGGTGATAAGAAAGTTGCCATCGGTCATGTAACATGTGCCCTGGCAGTTTTGGTCAGTGCAGACGATGATGGCTTCGCTATCTGGGTAGGTGACGTTGGGTTGGCCACTGACAGCCTCGCCCGAGCCTTGGGCGAGAACGCCATAGATAGCAAAGAGGCCGGGGATGAAGAGCGCAAGAGGGTTGAATCGCATGGTATGGAAGACGATGGAACTCAGGGAGGATAATGAACTTGCCTGTGAAAGCGCGATTTTATAGGATTTGAGGCTCGGCATCGTCAGCGCTATGGTGTGAAGAGAATCCACGCGAAGGCCATTGCGGGATCGCGTTGTTGGATGGCAGCGAGCACTGTGGGAAGTCGGGTGTCTGAATCTCATCCGCCATAGTTGATTATTATATCATGATCTCAGCGAGTCTATCGATTGTTTTCAGCTATAAGCAGAGCTCGGTGTGCGGACAACCATCCCCTACCTCCCACAGTGCCGAGGAGGTCGACTTCTTCCTTTGCATTATGTATGCATATGTATCTATGAAACGTGAATTGGCGGAGAAGTCACAGCACAATAGCTGCTGCAAGTAGCATGAAAATGGCAGGTTCATAAATTGCGAGTGTCCTCACCTAAGTAGTCACCAGGCCATGCAGGGATCAATCATGCTTAACATGACGCGCGAGTGAATGTGGATACCATGTCACGAAGTCTCGGGTCGTTCCTATTGCAAGTATGATAGAACAAATCGGTAAGTGCAAACCCCCAGGAACTCGAAGTCGCACCTTGGTTGTAGGCTCACATAGTGCAAATACCGTGCAATAGGCAGTGCCGGCAAAAGATACGTCCGAACTCGGAACTGCCTTTCATAACGGGAGAACAGCATATTCAGACGTGGAGAACGGCCTCCGTTTGTTGCAACATGAACACGATGTATACAAGAGACTCTACCATCCCACCTGGAATTTCACCGGAGTAAAAATTTCCAGTTGAGATTAGCGGAAGCTGTGAAGGGTAGAGAGTAACAACGGTCTTCCCACGCACCTACTTCCTTGGAACCGTGCATCTCATGCTCGTATGAAAAGTTGTAAAACTTTCCAGCTGAGATTAGTGGAAACTGCAAAGGGTAAGACAACGGTCTTCCCACGCACCTACCTTCTCCCTTGGAACCGCGCATATCTCATGCCCGTATACACAGTTAATACGGCACATTCACTTCATGCCAGCACCAGCCAAAATGGGTCGGATTCCAACTTTGTTGCACGGATCGCAGCGAGTATTCAATATTCAATGCTCACAAAATCATGAGTTTCCAATCCACGGTGCACTCTATTCGCGGCTAGCATGACTAGTATTATTACTGCTAGAGATGAAGATGCGAAGCGAGAATGATCGCCTACTAGTATGTAAGCAAACGCGCTAGGGTGCGCAAGTCTGCATCGGCGGATGTAGGAAATCTACTTACCTTTCCATCCAGTTCTCGTGACATTTTACGGATGCTTGTGATTTGTACATTCACCTGGTCTGCTACTTTGGCGTCACTGAATCTAACTCGAGTCTCGCAAAGACCTTGAAGTTTACCATTATCATAGCCAGGCCCTAATCCGCGTAGGTTGAATACCCATGGTGATCATGATGATGGTACTAACTTGCAGAGACAGGCTTATCTACCCCCTTTTAACATTATGAACCACTTGATTCTAGGACAAAGATCGAATAACTGGAATCCCCCATGAAGTCTTCCAAGTAATATCAATGAATTGCACATGGCGATGTGAGTTTATTCTAATAAGTATCACACCGAACACGAATGCCATTGTGCGTGTGGACAGGTAATCCCACCTAGACTTCCCCAAGGTTAATTTTCCGGTGGAAAGAGCAAGATAGCAATAAGTCTCACCCACGGACATGCTCCTCCCTCCCTCTCTTTTTCTCTCTTCCTCGCGCTGCCCTTCCACGATCCTGTAAACGAGTAAGTCTATTTGTCAAGAAGCTGCATGAAGTCCATACCCTCCCAGAGAACATCTACATCAATCCAACTCGTAGAAATAGTAATAAAAGTAGGTCGGGATATCGTTGTTGTACAGGTTATAGCAGGTATTTCGCCCGATGCTGACTGGTTGCTCGGAGCTATAGTAGTTGACCGACGTGTACACCGACCAGGCCTCGAGAGCGGGATCATACCAATACATGGACATGAAACCCATGCCGTCGGTGAGGTACTCTCCGAGCTCTGCGCTGGTAAGCAGTGTGTTGCCGTCGACCATCTCACATGTCCCCTGGCAATTTTGATCGTTGCAGAAGATGAGCGCATCGCCACTGGGGTATGTCACATCCGGGGCGCCACTGGTTGCCTCAGCAGACTGTTGAGCAAGGACGCCACTCATAGCGGAGAGGGCGGGGAGGAAGAATGCAAGAAGGTTGACACGCATGATGTAGAAGGTAAAGAGGTTCAACGAAGCTGGCAAACTTGTTGGTTGAAAGTGACATTATATCTACTTCCAGGTGCTGTGAAGCAACTCCACGCAAAGCTCATCGGGCCGTTAACATATTCCCAGGTGCAGGCTGTTGATTTGTAACGCTTTTCGAGTAACGACCCCAGGGTTCGTGCCGCATTATATTCTAGACCCTCTCACGTTATATATTAAGTATGAGTGCACATGTAGGAGGGATTCAGCCTTTCCGGCCGCCTTCTGACAATGCAGTCGTTGCATAAAAATGACCTCTGTGTGGGCTTTCTTCACATCATGACGGGAGTGCAGGCTTACACCTGAGATCCTATAAAATCAGACTCCAACCAGCAAGTTAGTTGCTCAAACATGCGTTTCGACATTCTGACGCTCCTGCTTCCCACCCTCTTCGCCGTGACTGGCGTTCTCTCCCAGCAAACCCTCGAGGCGTCTGGTGGCGTCCCTAGTGGAGTCACCTATCCCAGCTATGGCATGGCGTTGGTATTCTGCAGTGCCCAAGACTGCTCAGGCACATGTGAGGTTGTCTCGGGTGAATACCTCCGTGAAGACGACGGAGAGGTCCCCCCGAATGATATGCCCTTCGGCTCCGTCTACTGGTATGCCCCCGGTACCTCCTACTCCGACTTGGTTTGGTGGGTCACCGTCGACTACAACGATTGGGGGACCGCGGTGAGCGTTCCATCGCAGAACGCTTGCTACAATACATACTTTAACGGCGCCGCGACTCCCTTTACTTGGTACACGTGGGGCCTGGCCACGAGCTTCCAGTGAAAGGGTATGGATGTTATTTCATGCAGAATTTAAACAAATAAACAGATCTGGGTCCAGGATGGCGATTTGCATGGTTCCAAAGAGAGTTTGCATAGGAAGGCGGAAACTCCGGTCTGATCCATTTCGGCTTTATCCTTTCACCAATTTCAACTTGCTGGTTTAGCTCGGGAAGAATTCTCAGTAGAACTATTGATGCAGAACGGCGCTAGAAACGAGTCCGGAGCTTAAGATGGAATTTCCCCTGACGTTTGTGATTTTTTGAAATATCCCATTAAACCCTAGTTTCTCCATCAACTTGTTGTTGACATCGGGCCGAGCTCGGGACCGACCCTATAATATAAATGTCGTTAAATGGTAGGTATGAGAGGGGCTATTCTTGGAGAGCCCCTTAGTACTGTGCTGGTTACATTACGTAACATCGAAGTAATGGAATCACTTTGGATTGGACCACCACCGAGCCATGGAAAACGACAGTCCTTCCATTACGACCGCTAAGCCGCCCTTCGACGACGTCAACGCTGACATTGTACTTCGCACATCTGATCACGTCGACTTTCGCATCTTCCGAATCATCCTTGCCCTTTCGTCCCCCTTTTTCCAAGGCATGTTTACCCTCCCACAGCCACCTGATCCCTCCCATGTGAATGATGGAAACGCCATCCGACGCAACAATGGGTCGACAAATCCTCCAATTATAGATGTCTCAGAAGACAGTCACACGCTCGACACCCTCCTCCGTTTCCTCTATCCCAACACTCGCATAGACCCCTTTGAGAGCCCTGCGCACGCCCGCAAGGTCGCCATCGCGGCCTCGAAATACAACATTTCTGCCGCACTCGACAGGGTCGCAGACAAAGTGCAAGCGCAGTACGCCGCATCGCGTCCACTTGAGGTGTACTTTCTTGCTTGGCAGATGGGTTGGGAGGACGTGGCAAAAGCTGCAGCGAGGAACTGTCTCAGCGATCCGGGGTTGGTCAACTCGGACGATGACGCATTAGTACGGGACGGCATGCTCAATTATCCAGAGGCAGGTATCGCATACTATCGGCTAGAAACATACCGCAATATGTGCCGCCAAGAACTACAAGACGCCCTAGATGAACTTGATCTGCACCCCTACCACGACTCAGTGTCCTGTGATAGCCACTGCTCAAACAAAGACTCCTACGCAGGAGTATCGAGCCAGTGCGTGCGATGCTGGGCATCGCAGTATCTGGGAAATGTTAAGAAAGCGGTGTTGGAACGTCCTCGAAGGGATACCTTGGGTCGAGATGACTTGATCCCGTCCCCGACTTGCTCAAGATGCGAGATCGAGTATGTAACCTCGATCGCAGAATTTCCACAGCGCGTCGCAGAGGCAATCGAGGACGCTCTTTCGGCGGTACGGCAGGTTATACACGATAAGAGAATGTGACTGCTGAGCAGAAATCTAGACAAACCTCCACTTTGGTTCTTGATTTTTATGAGCCATGAAGACAGTGTGGTGGAACCAGTTGGTTTTCATCTATCCAGAAGCGAATCATAAGCTCACGCACGCGCCTTCGCTCTAGGAACACCTAGAAGATGCCCATTGTTCCTTGAGAAGTGAAGACAGAAGGAAGCCGGTGGAGGAGCGGCCCATGCGGTCTGTATTTGTATCCGTCAGTGGTAGAGACAAATAGACACCTGTTTTGTACGCTCAACGAGGCCGGTGAGTCGAAATGTATCATTTGGGATAGGGTTCCCCATTTCAGCGCTGATGCAAGATGGTCGTATGACTCACTGTCTACTTGATGGCAAGGGTACTGGTCGACTTGTGATATCTACCAGTACTAGTGATCGATCCTAGCTTGGGGGTTTGAGCCGTGGAATGAATGGTCGAGCGAAGGCAAGCGGGTTCTTGGACTGTGAGCCCGCCGTCCCTTCCATCAAAGGAGTCATCCTCAGAATATCTGTACTGCAGCTGCTGCAAATCTTTGGAGGGCATCAAACTCGGATTGCACACAAACAAGGACCTTGGATTCTACGATGTCATCTTGGTGTACAACAAACGGCAAGCTGGCTGGCAAGGTTTCACCGGCGACCAACTCTCGGAGTTTGTCAATGTGGGCACCTGTGTCTAGTACGTCATAAGAGACCTCCCGTGTTCGTTTGCTGACCGTGCTGTTTTTCAGCTACGTCACGGTCGTCTTTTGTCAGTACGGCACCTAAGTTTTCGAGTCTATCATCCAACATGGCCATGTTACGGCTAGCCGAGGGAATGGACCCCTTGAGCAACCACTTTCTTTGGATGTGTGCTCGTGGCCGGCTGCCTTTTGCTCTCCTTGTGTTGTACACACATCCACCTCGCTCGCACACTGATACACACCACCATGGCTGGAGTACGTAGAGTATATCACATCATATTGCATCCCATAGAAACCCAGAGATGAACAATATAATCAGGATACAATGCTAAAGAGAGTGACGGATATTGATTGTATCAGAAGCGCTTTTGAACTCGAACTCAAAGGTCTTCTGTGACAGGCTACGAACGGTTCTTCGAAATTCGAACGGGGATCTTTGCATTGCAATCTTTCGCTTCTTTCATTCATTGGGAGTGGGCTCTGCCTCAAGCTCGCTTTCCTCTCCTGCAGTTCCTGTCGGAGAACACAGGACATGGGTATATCACCTGTGTAGGTGAAGGAGACCGCTTCGGTACGACAGCAGCGACCGGAATGTTTCCTTGGTGATTAAGATTAAATGAGCAAACGGAAGACAAAATAGGGCGTGTACTCGTCTCCTAAGGAAGACGTTGGCCAGACTATAAGGAGCGATTTCAGGCCTCGAGTTGAGATCAACCGCATACCCAGAACTGGAAACAACGTATTTGTGCCCAGTGGCGGGCAACCGGTACACGTTTCGTTTGGCCGTGGAGGATCCAGCCTTCGTCTTGCAGCCCGCGGGGTGGCAGATGGTCCCGTCGAGAAAAGAAACCTGGTATGACCATCCTTTCGCTGGAGATGTCACCATTTATGATTTATCGGCATACCAATTCGCCCAAGATGGTATCTGCGTGTCATTTGGGATCGAATCAAGACTTCCCTATGCGCATCGATCAGGAGAAGTGCTATGGTTACATTGCGCCGTCGCCAGTGTCTGATGACTGGCTTCGCGAGCAGCAATAGATACGCATTCGGTGTAGCTGCGGGTTGAAACGATGAGGATGTACTTTAGATAACAACGACGTACATTGCGTATCATAGCAAGTGCCATCGACGTCCGAAGAACGGGAAATAAGCGCCAATGACACGAAGCGCCGGCGTGACCTAGAAGAGGAAAAAGCGTGTTCGTGCAAAGTTCAATTCTTCGCACCACATCTCCACCCAGACACTCGCGCTTTTCCCCTTGAACGTGTGAGCTACGGAAGTACTCTGTCGAAAAGGATGTTGTCAATGGAGAACAGTGAGTAGTAGTCCTCGTTAGCGACTGCGCGACGCTGACAATTCGGTGAGAACCCACGATTGTGCTCGAGACCGATTCCTATCAGATCATCTGGGCACTTGCTTTCCATCCTGATGGAATGCATTTATTGAGCGGGAGTGGGCAAGAGATTCGACGGTGGCATGTTGCAGAGGGTAAAGAGGTTGGGAAGCAAGGCAGAATGGCGTTGAATTCCATTTCCGTGTCAAGTGATGACAGGTGGGTGGTATGTGGGACCAAGAAGGGTGCCAACGTGTGGGACGAGGAGCTCCAGGAGAGGACTATCGAGGTGGAGCAGGGGAAGTGGGTGGCCGTGGTGGAGATCTCGCCTGACGCTACCAGATTTGCTACAGGTACGGCACGCGCGTCGGATGGCAACACAGTGAACATCTGGGACATTGTTACTGGCAACAGACTCATAGGCCCACTGCGACTTGACGGCAATATCGTAGGAATCAAATTCTCGCCAGACGAGGAACGGATTGCTCAGGCTGCCTCATTCATGGGCTCCATTCATGTCTTTGACAGTCGCAGTGGCGACCAGCTTACCGTCATCAAAGGCTGGCGTGTGGTCCAAATTTTCCACAGCAGCTCCTGGGGCCCTTGGATGGGCAGGTAATGGGCAGCAAATTTTTGCCGCCTGTGGTGATGGTACAATCAAGGCTTTTGATTCATCTTCTGGGTCTCAACTTGCTGAGTCAAAGAAGGTCGAGACCGAGCATGCGGACGAGGATGAGGACAAAAACATCGTGTCTATCGCCCTGGCATCCAATGGAAATTTGCTTGCTGTCTGTGCAGAAAGCTCTGTCTTATTCTTGGATACTTCAACCCTTGCTCGGATTGGCCCAGTCATTGAAGATAGTCAAAGACCACGATCAATCGCCTTCTCTATGGACTCCCACTACTTTGCCGCTGGTGTGGGTGAAGGGAAAATTGCTATCTACAACCTTGGTGGTATCCTTCCGGAATCGTATGGGCCCTTCCATGTAAGTATTCATGCATATATGAGCATCGGGCTTACGGAACAGGTTACACAATGTTCTCATGTTTAGGCGCCTACTCAAAAAGATGACGACTCAGAAGCACCTGGGGATGGGATGCAGCAAGAACAAGACAGGTAACTCGAGGTAGGTGCTTGTTCCTATTCCTTTGCCGACAGCTAGTTTTACATATGACCGCACCAGGATGAGGTGCCAACGGGTCCACCCAAACCCACATTTGACTTTGGGGTCTGTATGTTTCTCTGTGCTTCCTGCTTTCGTGCTGATGTAACCCTCCAGGAGCCTTTATCTCCCACAACTTCCGACGAGGAACTGGAACGGGGCCAGGCTGAGTCCCCCCGTGCCGGAGCACGCCGCGCAAAGGGACACCCTGATGATGCCGGGTCCAGTGGAGGAATACCGATCGTTAAGAGATTCTTGCGGGCGGTGATGAAGAAGGGCGACGAGGGTCAGGAACCACACCAGCTGAATCACATATCTAGAGGGCCCGGCGCTCGTTCTGGTGCCAACGCCGAACCTCGTTCCATTTCACCGGCAAGAGGTGTGCCTCGGGATGAAGGTCCCTCGCGGATGGCTGCAGGTAAACGAAAGCGAGTAAGCGTTTCTCTTATTTGGTAGACGGCCATTGCACAACCATGTCTGATGGCAATTGTCAGCGAACAGTCGCAAGATATTTCAGACCAAAACCTAAAAGAGAGAAACGGGCCAAACAAGTTGGTTGCCCATTTTATTTCGTGTCACGCACTGATTTTCGTTTTCAAATTTCAGCCCAAAGCAGCTACCAAGGCTCCTAAGCCGCTGGGCCAATCGAAGGATGCTTCTACTGGTGGGCAGGGTTCTGTGGATTCAAACCCGGTCGGTCCCGCATGCTATTCTAATGACGGATCCATACTACAATGACTTCATTAGGTTCAGCAAGCTAATGATACTCGTCAACCCTCGGTTGTACTAACGGGGGTCCATGTCGCCGTGCGTGCTCAACCGTTATTGACTACCGTTGCACTCACGGCAAAGTAAAACCAGGGAGAAGAGGCAGGTGACACCATACTTTCGTTCGGGTGCAAGGTTTGCCTGCCTAGGTGGATGCTGTGCGGGAGAGTTGACGGCGATGGGACGCACTGATGGCACGTGATTCAGTGTTGCGCTTCCTGTGCTTGATTTACGAGGCTGGACAGTTATCATCGCCGTTCTCTGGGTTACCTTATGGCTCGACTTTCTCTTTAACTTGCACTGCTGTGTCTTCCCTCGCGCTGTGCTGTCTGTCGCACACACATCGAACGATGACATGTATTGCATCACCGTGGTTCTTTTATCCTCATCGTATAGGCTTCGCCGTTTTAAAGATCAACATAATAGAACCGATAGCCTGTTTCTCTGGCTCCTAGTTAAAAATCTCTTCGTAAAAGATACCAGACCAATTAGGGTAGGTTCTTCGGTTCGCCCTGCTCAATCCATCATTGACGAGTCGTGCGATCTGGTCATCGCGATCTTGGTCGATCTTGGCGTAGACAAGGTCGTGATAGACTCGGTCTCGGTGGCCTTTTGTACCAGAGCTTCTGCGTGCAGTGTCTTGGTATCCACGTTTGTGGATATGGATTCAACAAAGATATGTTTTCATTTTTATGGAACAACGAGGTGGTCTTCGAAGCGCTAGCGCTCAAATACCTGGTTGAAGAGCAAGCAAGTCCTCTGATCGTCGAGACGGTTCTGGGGCTGACCACAGGTGTATTCATAATATCTAGCTTCTCGTTCAACGACATACAGAGAGATTTGGTTGTTATCGAACTTGCTCGGCCGAACCAGCAACAGAATCGGCCGATAAACGTCATATGCCGTGCTCTGCCACACGGTGCGTACCTTTCTTTGTGTCAGAGCCGTTACATGAATGCCACCAGCAACTCACCCCAGTCTAAGATCGATCAGCGCTTCGGCCTCGTGGACGGGCCAAGTCACCTTTATGTCGGTGACACGAGAGCAAATCATGAATCCATCGTACCAAAGAATCTTGGTACATTCACCTCAAAACAGGCTCGCCAATTCCCAAAACGTGGAAACCCAGATAACCATACTGTACAGTATACATGCACGACGGTCGACTTTCAGCGAGACGCAAGTAAATAGGCATTCGTATAACAAGCAACGATGGGTGGTAAAACAATCAGGTTATGTAAATCCTCGACGGTTCAAATACAGAGTGAGAGAGATTCAGAGACAACGTATGAGATGGACAACAGGGACAGAGATGGAAACGGGCAGCGGGATCGCGATCGCGATGGAGATGGGGCCGAACACGCAGGGCCCGGCAGAGAGTGGCACGAGCGACTTAGATAATAAAGAGGGACGTCACGATCAAGCTTCAAAACTTGACGCATTAAACTGCAGAGCAGCAACTCGGGACTTTGACTACTTGGGAGGCGGAGTGGGGGGCCCTTATGCGCACAAACAAAAATCGGTTCGACAGAAAGCCAAGCAAAACTAACAAAGGACGCACCAAAGAGACCGGGACGCGGAGGAGGGCTCATCTGCCGAGGTGACACCGGCGCAGCAGGCGCCACAGGCGGCATCACAGAAGGATTGGCTAAGCACCACGACCAGTCAGTACAGCAGAAACCTGACAAAGAGGTACAACGCACGTCGCCACTGCGCCCAAGCAGGTAAACTTGGTCTTGGTGCCTCGATCGCCGCCATGGGTGCGGGCGGGGGTGCAGGCGCGGGGAGTCCCTTGGGTACCCGCTCCCGCCGTGTGGACTTGTGCACAACTTTCCACGCGGGTCGGGCCTGCACAGGCGGGCCGTCGTCGATGGGTGGGGGAGTCGTCGCTGGTGGTGGGGGTGCGGGTGGTTCTTGGACCTGCGTGTCGCAGTCGCATGGAAAATCGATATCCAGGGTCGATCGTCATTCGTCATTCGCATTTGTCATCGGGTGCCCCGTGTGCGCAGCATGGGCGGCCGATGTGCAGAATGGCAGGGGGGAGGACCAAGATCGGTGGGTATTCCAAGTGGCAGCGCGTGTGATTGGCGAGGTGGTGAACATGAAAGGCAAGGCGACTGGGAGGACTGGAGTACTCACCGGTGGTGTCCAGTTGGGCGAGTATTCGCCGCCTGCACCATGCTTTGATTTGACGGCCATCAGTTCCGCAATTTCGCTGTTCATTTCGTGCGTTAGTCATCGCAAACGTGGCATCCATCGGGGTGGGAATGCGACAGCGTCGAGATGATGGGCGGGAGGACAAAGGTGTGGATGTGAGACCGAGTGTAATCGACGAGTGAGGACGCACAATTGGAGTTGTCGACGCTCATCTCGAAGCTTGCCAACTTCTGCGAGGAGGATGCGGACCTCGCTCGCGAGCGCCTTGCTGAAATCGTTCAGGTACCTGTCCACGCATCACCGCACACCAACAGATCGCGATGATGACGGGAAAGATGTCAACCGCAGTCAACGAGAAGAAAGAAAAAGAAAAAGAAAAGAAAAGAAAGACAAGGAGAAATGCGGAGCGAGTCGGATCCAACTTGGCAACCATACTCACTTTGGCGGGGCACCATTGTATGGAATAGGACTCTTGTTCGAAGACATGGACTCGTGCGATGGAAAGATTGCGGCGAAGATGTTAGTTGGACGGGGCTTGGGAGGTTCTCAGAGCTTGTGGTGGTTGGAAAAGTGAACGGGCAGTGTGGATACAAGTCCAAGTGACCGGATGGCAAGAGAACGAGTCGGACACGAGGTGGCTCAGAGAACACGGATTGTCGTAAAAATGTGCGTTTGACGGGTATCGTTGTCGTGCTCGTGAACGGTCAATTCGGGCTAAAACTGTCCAACAAAGAACACGACGCTCTCGCCATAGCCGCTGATGCTCGTCGTGTGGGAGATTTGATCAACATCGACTACACGTGACGAAGTAAACGAGAGAGGGTATAACTATATGGTACGCGAGCACTAGTAAACGTTCATCGCAAACTATCGTGAGGAGTCACCAGAATCTCGCTCCAAGTGCTATGATACAGTTGCACTCTTGGGTTGATATCGCGACAGTGCCTCGCTGAGGGCTGTCATATCAAAGGCATCAATCGACGTTGAGGGCACATGATTGGACAGGGTAGCGGATGTGGTGACCGTCAGTGAAGGTGGGTTAGTAGTAATGCCGGCCGTCTTTGCGATCGACTGTACTTTGGAGGGGAGTTTGAGTGGAGGGCCACCGGACTGTTCGGCCAGCCAAGCGAGTAGGATGGGATGATCAACAGTGGGGCGGAAATTGCACGCAGCAAATACTTCAAGATGTCGAAAAAATACAGACGTGGGGTTATAAAGTGGAAGGGCTGCGTGAAAGTGTTCACACACGATTTCTCAGAGCACATGTGACGTACCCGCTTCGAGAACCGCATATGCCTGACGCGGAGATATATTTCGTGAAGCCATAACTAGAAAAAGTAAGCACAATATAACGGACAAAAAGTGTATGCCTCTTACGATAAGCACAAACTACAATACATGCCCTGAGCTCGACGCGGCACTGGACAAGCACACGGCCGCCGTGAATGATCGCATCGCCAATGAAATTACACATGTTAGGAAGCCCGAGTAGCAGGGCTTCCCGTGCATTATTGGGAACGTTTATAAAATAATGCTGAAAATTTGACGGGAGGTTGGGTTTCGGAAGTTGAGCAGAAGAAATCGAAAGCAGATGCGTCACGCCCAGATCCAGCAAAAGGGACTCGGCAGCATCGGCATCTCCTGGAAATTCGCTAGAAAAGAGTCTGTCAAGCGCCTATCAGGCTGACTGATCCGACCAAACGAACCTAGTGAGGTATAATTGATCTGGGATAACAGGGATGCAGTCGGTGAGAAGGTTTAGATATTTCGTGACGTCGCGTTTTTGTCTGCGTTTCCAAGCAATATATTCATAGTTGGTGCATGACGGCCTGTAGCGGCATTGTTGAAATGCGTGGAGCTGCTTCGTGAATCCATAATTTGGGCGGATTTCAGGGCGGCCTTTGAACAAATTAGGGTGTGTGGAACCAAATCGGTTGGGGCTCCGCATGTACTTACGTTTGCGAAGGTACTGGATTGCAGCTGAGACGGAAAGCCGTTGAGATGCCATGACTTGGAAGCGAGGGGACAAACGTGCATGCTTGGTACCAAGTACGAACAAAGTGGGGGAATAGACTCACGATAAGCACAGACGACGGTGGCACTCCTGGAGATGCCCATCACACAATGAACAAGCACTTTCCCCCCACGGCCGAGGGCGGTCTCGATGAAGAGACACGCATCCGGAAGGTGGATAAGAAGATCGTCGTACTCCGAGTCCTGCACAGGAATGACCAGCGCATTTGGCTGGGGATCAAAGGTGTGCTCTGTGCAGACAGACAGCAGATGCGTTATTCCCAACTTTTTCCGTACATCCTGCGACAAGGCCGCCGAGAGACTGAGGAGAGGTGAGACTACCTGAAACTCAGAGCTGACGGTGGCGCGTACTTTCCAATGTAGAGCTTGTCGTTGATGACCGCATTTATGGAAATTGGGGCAGCGGCCCAAGTCATGTTCGGGGGGGATGAGAAAGGAAGAGTGGAGCTGGTGGCCAGTCCGTGGTTACTTATATCCTCGCAGTTAGGTGTCCTGTCCTTGGGGCTTCGGGTCCGGCATCTCCATTTTCGGTTGTCGGGAATTATAACTATTGACATCTCTCCTTATCGCCGCGCTGACGGTCCGGTTCATCTGTTGTACATTCAGCTCTTCGTGACTTCATCGTGTGTCTATGCTATCTACGGAGGGTATCGGTCGCCATCTGTGGGGAGAAGAAAGAGAGCGATCATGTGGTAATGATCGTTCCTGTCAAATGGCATTTATGGACGAATCACGTCGAATCTAGTTTTGGAAGTATGGGAGCGATACACACCACATTGATGAGAGTATACCCACGCTACAAGCACCCTCATCACTGTGGAGCTGATAGTTTGATTGCAGGATGTCGATGAAAGATCTCACGAGTGCCCATTACGCCGGGTGGCGGGAGAGTGCTGAGCTGGCAGTGGCCTGCATCGTAATGCCCCCGACAGTGATTCCCTCCACGTTCCCAGCTAGTCACGCTTCACTGACGTTATTTTCGTTGTGTTTCATTTCATTTCTTTGCGCGCTCCACGGCGTTGGCGATAAGTCAGAGACTGCCACATCTGCGCCGCCCTGGCCCGCCCGCCACCGCCAACTCGTATCATCTCGCGTGCTTCCCGAATCTACAAGAACGTCATCGAGTCCTTACTGCCAGTCGCCGCATCCGGATTCGGATCTGTGCTGTGCCACCGCTCTGCGGTCATGAAGACCATAAAAGTGCTCCTTTCACACTCTTTCGAGCATTCGAGATCACAGGATCGTACGAATGATTATCCGAATCGTCTTTCATTAATACCAGAGTTGTTATCCTTTGAGGCTCTGACACCAATCTAGGCTTCGCATCCGGCTTGGGCGGGCTTGCCTTATCACCAATTTGTGGCGCACAGGAGGATCCGCGGTGGATCTGGGAGTCGACGTATCAGGATGGCAATGCCCAATGTACAATACATAGCCGTCTCATGACTGGCATACCCTTGTGTCTATCCAGAGGGGTACGTGTTGCGGGAAGTTGACTGTACTGATCTCACGAAATGAGTCGGTGACCGCTTGATTGCTGACTCGGAAATGTTCAAGAAACGGGACTCAAACTGGATCTCGCACATATCCTCAAATCGACAATTCACCCAGTTATTTGCCCGCCACTGTCGAAAAAGAAAAAGGTGCAACCAAAGGATACATCATGCATAAATACCCTTTAACTACCAAAGCTACCTCGAGATCGTACACGGTACGTCGACAAACAAAGAAAAATGCGATCATGTTACAATCCACACCGTATTTTGAGTCTGATATTCCCTTCACGTCTTTACCTCTTCACCTCCTCGCTACCATCGTAGACGCGATCAACACGCCCACGAGCGCACCAAGGACACCGACGACCATGAATCTCGTGTACTCGTCAAACTTGGCAGCTACGGGTGAACCTACACTCGCCAAGTTGAGGGTGGCGCTCCGGAACGAGTAGATGACGACGCCGGTGACGAACCCCGCGACCGAGTACGCGAGGAAGACAAGCGGAAGCGCAAGCAAGAAGCTCCGCCGCTGTCAACGCAGATCCGTCAGCGTTTTTGTCCAAGGTACATGCGGCAAAGGATTATACTCACCGAGAGCATCACGAAACCCTCCGCAGACGGCCCGGTCCCGTGCGCCATCTCGGCCTTGTAGCGGAAGATCGAGACGAAGGAGGAAACCATGCTCAGTACGGAGCACGTGATCGCGACGAGACCGCCGATTCGCGTGATGCTGTCCAACCCAGGGAAGGACATGAGAGTCACAGAGGCACTGAGGATGATCGCAGACTGAAACGATGATACATTAAGCACGTCGTTAGGCCGCGCGAGTAGAAACCTCACCACCAGGCAGGCACAGGCACCGATAACGAATAGCGGCGTGGTGCTTTCGGGGACGTGGCTCGCCTCAACATCAAAGTGACCATGGTACCTTGCCCTGTCCATGAAGAGGAAGGGAATACCAAGGCATAGGACGCTCATCAAGAGTTCGAAGATCGTGCGGAGTATTGGGGTGTTCCTTGCGGGTGGTTGATACGAGACATCACGCGGCAAAGGCTTGTGAGGTCGGTAGTTGACCTGGTGCCAGTGCGCTTAAATGGAAATGAGAGATCGTGCCTGACGATGCAGACAAGAATGCTTACCAGCACGGAGGAGGATACGAGCTACCGTTCGGGTGTATGCTGCGGTGATCGAATGATTCGGGTCTGAAGGACATGGTTTGACATGCATCGAGATCAGACGAAACTTGGTCTCACCATTGAGCAACTTGAACAGCTCGATGCACTCGTCCTGACTAAAGGGCGGCAGAGTGGGCGGGAGGTGTGGGTGTGTGAGGAGACGATCGGTGTACGACCAATGAAGCGCGTCAATCGCATCCTTTCTCGCACCCTCCACGATCACCCGCGGAATATGAGCAGGGTGCAACTCGATAAACACCCAATACCTGTACTCATCATCGAGTCCTATCACGTCGCGTAAGCATCAAAACAATAAACAAACCAACGCCAAACATACTGTCATCCTCGCCCGACGACACATAGTCATCTGAAGGGACCTCGTGTAGGACCCGACGATGACGGTGGTCCACCCAGAAAATGACAGGATCACCACCGGCCTTGGACTTCCGCCACGCCTTCTTCCCATTCATCCCAGCGCGGACCCACATCTCGCAGCCCTCAGGGACGTCGTCGGCCGTATCGATGGTATTCGAGACTTCGTCCAGCTTGCTCATGTTCCGGAGGTCGAGGTCCGTGATCGCCCGACTGTCTTCGTTGACGTAGTAGCGGATGCCGTGCGGGAGCGCATACTCGGTCCATCCGCGGTTGATGTGCGGTCGCGTAGTGGAACCGTACGCGTAGTTGTGCGCGGAGCCGTTGACGTCGAACCGGACCTGTTGCGCCCACTGGGGGACTGGCTGGCTCACAGACGGGTTCGCATCGCGAAACGACTGAGCGATCTGGCTCGAGACGGTTTGCGAAGGGAAGCTGGTGACGATTGGCGGAGTCGAGGGACGAGAGATAAGGGGGCGTGTTTCGCTAGGAGGGAAGAAACTGTGAGGAGATGCGGGATGGATTGGGATTCAATAGCTTACTCGGTGGTACGGGAGTTGTAGCGCCCGCTATCGCTGATGCTTCGATCAAAGTTGCTGGATGTAGTTTGATGGACAGGACTAGCGGCCCCATCAGTACGAGTGTGATGGAAACTCTCGAGTACTCACACAGGCGCCATGACCTCATGCATCGCAGGCAAAGGTACCTGCGGCGCGCTCGGTATAAGCATCGTATCGTCGCGCGGCGAACGAGGATCAATGATACTTGACGTTCCTCAGTAATCACATCCATGACAAAACGATAGGACGCTACTCACTCAGGCACGTAGATTGTCTCTGTCGGGGAGGTGGCAGGAACAGCCTGTGCGGGAACCACCACCGGCTTGGAATCTTCCTGCAACCTACGAAACAAACACGATTCGTTCAATCGACACAATCTCACAGGAACCGCTAAGACACTGACGGAAGACTCGAAAGCCCCATGTCGCTCGAGCTATTCCACGTCTTGGTGACGCCGGCTAACTCTGTCTGGCGCGGCTGAAGGATGCCACTGGCTTTGCGGCTGGTAGTTCGGCTCTGAAGCTGCGGTGGCGCGACACGCGAGGACGCCACAGATGAGTCGCGGGGACGCACAGACGATTTGGATGGTTGATTCGTCAGCCCACGCCCGCGGGCCGCTTCTGAGCCACTCTCGGAGCTCATTGTGGCCCCACCACGGTGATCCGCCCAGACATTGGTATCATGGTCGCTATCGAGTCCGACGGGCGTTGTCGACCGCGGTATGTCGCCGAAGTAGTCAGTCGCGCTCGTAACCAACGCCGCGGGGGTGACGCGCGCAGAGGCCGACGCGGAAGCTGGCGGCGGGGGCGTGCCAGACTTGGAAGTCGTGCGAGACGACGGCGCGGACCGCGGAGGGGAGATGGACTCTGGTTCAGAAGTAAACACGGGTGCAATCTGGGTCTTCGACGCGCTTGCGTCACCCACAACGATTGAAGACCCCGTTTGGCTAGACTGAGACTGGGCGATCACCGGAGCTTGAGGCGGTGGAGTCCTTGTGGACGAAACAGACCCCGGGACTGATTGGGTCCCTGAGTTCGATCGGGTGGGAGGGTCTTCCTTGGGCGTAGCATCACCCCTGACTATTTCATTTACGAGGGGGGATGGAGCCTTGGCTACGGCAGGTGGCGGCTCAGCAGCCATTGCCGCAGCTTCGCGTGCAGGTGATTCTGGGATTGGACTTGGCGCACTCGAGCCGGCGACAGGTGCTGGTGGGGTTGTGTCAATTTTATTGAGAGACGTAGTAGAACCTTCCTGGTCATGTTTCCCGGAAACAGAGCCGGCAATGGATGCAGAATCAGAGTCTTGATGGGGTGGGGGTGTGGACGAACCAGAACGGTTTGGCAAACCTGGAATGTTGAACGCAGTGGAGGACCGCCGTATTGCACCTCCGACACGCGAACGGAATGTCGACTTCCTCTGTGGGGTGGGAGGGGAGGCCATGGTTGTCGAAGGCAAAGGTTCGGGAGAATAGATAAAATCAAAGATAAAATGGTTTGAGGTAAACCAAACAGCTGTTGGACAAGGCGGGAGTGCAAACCAGAGGGTGCGGCGAGGAAGGTAACACACGGCGTTTTATCTATATATGTGAAGGTCATGCCAGGCGGTTTCGATGAGGTCAACCATGCGCAAGAAGACAGGCGGCAGAGTCGATACGTAGGATATGATGTGCACCGCGGAGGGCTGATAATCGCGTGGTGTGAAAAGGCGAGGCAAACACGTGTTGGACCACAGCGGTAGTACGCAAGCGGGCGCGCCTGCATACTCACGGCGGTGCAGTGGTTACGCTTCAAGGACAATAATATGTAGCACAGGTTGACGCAAAGAAATGTAGTCCTGAAAACAATGGCATAGGCGACTTGGGTCAACTTCAGTCACAACCACCTACAAATTCCGTGATCTTCGTATACCCGGGACTGTGCGGAAATTACGCGCACACAGCCCTGTCCATTCCAGGTGCCATTCCAGGCGAGAGGAGGACTCTTCGGTACAAGTTCGGTACGCGCATTACCGTAGTCCATGACTCCAGAGTCCACGTTGCAACGCACCACAATGGGCGATCACCTAGTAGGGGTGCATGAGGCGCAGTCGATGCGGCAGGCCTCGACCCAAAACGCACCTTGCTGCCAACATTCGACGTCGGGTTGTGAGCAGCCGTCCTTGGGTACGAAGTTCAACGAGGGCCCCGGTACTTCAACTGCAACATCGACACGAGTAGCGCCAAGCCTGAGAGTCGCAGCAGAGACCTCCGAAACTCCAACACTTCCCTACAATCGCCGGTCCTCGGTGTCAACACGGTGTGCAACCCGACCCATGACTCGCCGGCGCAACCTCGCTTACGGAAGTCTGCGCTGCTTTACGACAACGGTTGAATGTTAGACCTTGACCTCCTGCTCATTGACTTGAACATCTCCTAGATGAATGGTGGCAAGAGAAAGCTCGAGGACCGCGACCCGCCAGATAGAATAGTGGAGGGCGAAGGTGAATGTCGCTTGCTCTCGGACCAAACCGTTTGTGTTGACAGTAGGACCCACATCGTTGGCAGACGCTCGGAAAGCCTCGAGACTTGCACAACCTGGCAACACAGCCAACCTCGAGGACAAGAATGATCTCGGAGACAATCCTCAGAATCAGAGTCCAGGCTTGAATGCTGGTCTTGCCCCTCTGCTCGACTTTTCGGCATTGGTCACGGCCGAGGAAATTTCTGGGCGCTTCGAAGTTGTCGCTCGCGAACTGCTTTGCAATACGATTTTGTCTGTGGTCCATGACGGCGCACGCACCGACCTTGATATCCTGGAATTGGAATTCTACCTGCAGAAGTCGCATTGTCACGAAGACCCGTTTACTCACGGCAGTGCGGAACAGGAGTATAGCGGTCAATGGTATGTTGATACTGAATTGCATGCTGTGCGTTCTCACTCTCCTGCACAGGTATTTCCATCGTACACCTCGTCGTGCTGATGCCTCTGCACCAGGTCTCCCAGTCACAGCAGCAGGTACTTACAGAGGCGGGACTCGCAAAGGCCTTGACCTGACTGCCGGCGGTCCAACCGTGATTCAAACCTCCAACGCTCCCGTGACTATAAGAGGTGGTGTTCTTTTGCGTACTATCCGCCGCCGTACGGACCATAAAGTGATATGTGGCCCCTCCCTGCTCGTAGACGAGATATTACGCCTCAGCGGTGCCCCTACCGTCGGACATCTGGTGAACACGGCATGGAATGGGGACATCTCTGCGCTCTCTCCGCCGACACCAGCACGGGAGACGTTTTTGTATCTCCAAAGGACAACTCAGGATGCGTCCACCGGCAGCCCTCCTATCGTGTACCGCTCCCCTCGCATCGGTCTGGATCTCTCCAGCCCCTCCACAACAGAGTCCGTCACCCATCCGAGAGTTATCTTCGTCGGAAGGCCCTATCGCTACTTTACCCATCCCGAGCTTCTCACTTCCAAAGGGCGCCCGCACACGTTCGTTGGCCTGTACACTGCCCTGCAGGAGTCAAAAGGCTATACAGAGGGCTCTATGGAGCTGAAGCAGGCATTGCAGGATACAATGCGATTGGGAGAACAGACCGTTTCGAAGTACATGACGGATTATAGGTCGGGATATCAAGTTGGGAAGCTCAAGTCGTTCATTGGTCCTTCCGGAAAGGGCGTCTGTCAATCTGCTTCGGAGTACTTGAAGATGATGGGGACATTGCGTAAGGCGTTGCGGTAACAGTTGTCCGTTCACCAATCTGGAATTAGTTTCAAGCGAGATGAGCGTCGTGATGACCAGTACGAGCACTATGAATGGATGGCGATATTGACTCTTTCAGCTGGAAAGTCGTCTGAACCTGCACTACTTTCTCCGTCTCAGCTTGTAAGAACGCATGAGAAAACCTGACCGAGAGGGTAGTAGCGTCGTACAAACTGGAGATTTTCCCGTTTACCCGAGAGAGGGGTTAGCTTAGTTAGTCTCGCAATTGCACCGGCTCGCGCTATCTTCCGGCGTTCACTCCTTGTCTTCCATGCTTGTCCACCGTTCGTCGCACCACTCGCCACTGCGTTTGTGCGCCGCATTCTCGTTCTCACTGACCGCGCACGAATTCAACCTGCGCAATCGAGCACACCGCATACAACATCTTGCGCTCCACCACATCTCCCGCCATCCTCGCTGCGCTCTTCAAGAACAGGAACGGCCACGTCCGTCCCGAGCTGAACGGGGCTGCGACACACTCGGTTCGCCAGTTCCGCTATCGCATCCTTCGACGGCGGGGTAATATCATTACTGTCACCGAATGGTGCACGATCGTCCGCTCCAACGAGCTATGCGTCATCCAAACGTTCACGGAGGACGGTACTCAACTTGAACTTGAACTCTGAAAAGAATGCGAGGAAGTCGGAATCGAAGACCGATCGGGGATGCGAAGACGACGTAGGCACACGAAGGGATGGTGCAGCGTGGGGGACAGGCGTTATCGAGCACGTTGATTTTGCTATGTGCACCACCAGCTCCCTGCGACGTTGTTCCGCCCTTCCGAAAACGTATTACGGGCTCCGCACATACGGAAGGCTACTACAAAATCTTACACGTACGTCTGTCTGTTCTTGGTAAATCTCATTGACGAGTGACGGTGACGGATCATATTGGCGGTTGATCAGTCACTCTATCGATCTCAGTTGTACGGCATAGCTTATCACGGTGGTGGTGCCTGACTCGCCTGAAGGGCAGCGAGAGCGCAGAGTGTGGCAGACGAGGATAGGAAGGAGGAGGAGGGGCTGGTGGGGGGGAGCAGAGCGGAGAGAGAGATAGCGGAGATCTCGTCGGACTAGGAGGCGAGAGCGCGCTGCGGCGCCAGGGGGGGATAGGAGATTGACATTTACTAGTATGCCAAGAAGGGTTCGAGGCACGGGACGAGATCACCTATGGTGTGTTGTCTTTTTGCTCGATCGATTACGCTGACTGCGCCCCCATCTCAGGCGCTACCACCTTCTGATAGAACAAGGAAAAAACCCGTGTTAACACGGCATCGTGTATATCCTTTCGGACGGTTTGTGAGTAACGGTCTCTCCATGTCCAATCGCTCAAAGGCCATGGGTGATGGGTATTGTATCGAAAGGTAGTGATGAAGAATATTTCGTCACGGACGGGCCGTTGTGTGATGTGCCTATACGCACGTCGCCTGTCGGTTATGGGTCTTCGGAGCCTTTTTGTTTCAAACCACCCATTCCGAAAAGGCAAGCGACGCCATTCTCATGGAACATTTGTGGTTTTGAACGTTGACTTGGTGCTCAAATATGCTAGTATCGCTAAAGCCTGCGCTACTAATTTACGAGCGGAGATTGCCATGACATGGGGTATTCGGGGGACCCAGGTGGTATCAATTCAATCGAGGTTTGGCCTCACGTTCATCACTCGATACTTCCAGTAAGTGGAATCAGCACTCTGGAAGGTGAGACGGTTGGTACTGACAGTGAAAGTAAAAATGGGAGTCTCGAAGACCGTTCGTTCGACTTGTCTTCCTCGATTCTGTTCCATCGTCGAAGGCCATATTTCTTCGACCCTATTTATCCGAGGAGATCTCACATCGCTGTCCGAGGAAAACGACAGCCCCCGAGGTTCCCATGTGCACAACCCGTTTCTACGAACATTTAGGAATGCCTTGCTGAGCGTATAAATTGGCGAGGACAGCTGATGAGTTCCCTTCAGAGTCGTTATGATCCCCAAATCCGCATTTCTCTTCATCTTCATTTCCGTTTCTACGGTCTTGGTTCAGGCCAACCCTTACTCTATGTATGACACCCGCGTGGCTCTTCGCGGGCGCCGTTCGGAGCTTTATAACCGACTTGAGCAGCGTGCCAACTCCCAATCTCTTATAAATTGGGCTGGCGCTACTATCAGCAAATCCGCAGTTCGTGGTTGGCCCTGTGAACGGTGTCTTGGCCTGATCTCATCCTATCTTGTTCTGTTAGGGATCCGTCAATTCTGTCTCTGCAACTTTCACAGTTCCAAACCCCCCGCTTGATAGGGATGGTGGTGCGGCTATCTGGATTGGCATCGATGGCAACACGTGCCAGTCTGCTCTTGTCCAGACCGGTGTTACCGTGAATGTCACTGGGGGCCAGGTCCAGTATCAAGGTGAAGACAACTCACCACACATTCTCAGTCCTGGCTGAATATTTTTTTCTCGCACAATAGCTTGGCGCGCGGCAATTCCCTCCATCTATAAGACATTTGGCCTGAGCATATCTGCCAGAGACGTGATCTCGCTCAGTCTTGCTACTTATAACAAAACATCTGCACTCATCACGGTCGAAAATATATCGTCGGGCGAATTCGCCGACGACAAGCTCTCCGGCTACCGCGATCTGTGCGAGCAGGAGGCTGAATGGATAGTCGAAGATTACTTAAATGAACTGCACACGAGCCTTGTCCCTTTTCTCAACTTTACAACGGTGACTTTCCAGTATCCCGTGGCCGCTGGTCCTACAACTGTCTACTCGATTTCGAACGCTAGCCTCATTGACATGACGCAGGGGGTTGCAACCCTAGCATCTAGCCAAATTGATGGGTCTTCCGTCATAGTCTCGTATGTATAAACCTAGGGTCGTTTTCACAATTGAGTTCTGGTCATTTTATCATTGTGTTTCGTTCCGTTCCTTTTTATCCATAGTATCATCGTGGTTTCCCGTGGTTGTTTGTGATGTCTTGCTCGGATTTTGTGTGGCCAGGCAGCAACTTCCTGGATAGATTATGTTCTTATGCTACCCAGCCATTGTCTTCGTTTCAGCCAAAATAGGCACACAAAAGGCATTCTGCTTGATTATCATTTACGGTGTTTAGCGGACCCGCGTGAAGTCTGCCAAGAAAAACATAAACATCTTATCGAACTAGAAGAAAAGGCCCTCGGCAATTTGGCGACAAGTTTCGGAGATTTCCCGGTCAAGTTCTTTCACCGTGTTATCCCTCGAATGTTTGATAACTTATACATGTTAGGTGGGATGTTTATATGGGACATGTCAAGGGAAAACAACTTGATTGGAGCCACTGATGCTCCGCTGGTACTGCAGCGAGATCAAGTAATTGCCAGTAAAGATACTCACGCTAATGGAACGCACGCCAGAAAGTATACTATCTGTTGGGATAAGATTGTTTATCGCGATCTGCTAACTCGAGGACGCTTTCTGCCTTGCTTTATTTATTCGTGAGTATCGATCCCAGATTGTCTGCCGAGGTTTTTTGTAACCCTCACGCTCTCATAATAACCACGAATACATACGCAAGGTTACAGACCAGCCTTCCCGGCTGGCGAGGTGAGTGCGCACGAGAATGGCTTTGGCGTGGGTCTTCTTCACTTCATGTGACCCACACATCGTATAAATACTGGCGTGCTTTTAACGACAGATTCGTTACTCTCGTCGATCTAGCCCTTCGACACGCCATGCGTTTCAACGCTCATCTGTTCATCTTCCCCACCCTCTTCTTTATGGCTGGCGTTCTTGCCCAACAAACTGGTGAACCCACAAGTGGAACCCCCGATGTCACCTACACCGTCCTTAACTATTGCGTCGACTCATTCGTCTTCTGCAGCGAACAAGACTGCACGGGCACGTGCGAGGTTGTCAACCCCGGGGATACTCGGGCAGGAGATTTGCAGTACCCACCGAACGACATGGGGTTCCTGTCTACGTACTGGTACGATCCCGGCAACTTTAACTGGCAATTCTGGACGTGCCTCGCCGAGCCCTGCACAGAAGAGGTGAACATTGCGCCAAACACTTGTTACAATGTGTACGACAATGGTGTCCCGACCGATTTTCTCGGGTATTGGTACACAATAAATGGTGTCAAGCAGTGATATGTTGCCCGGGGTGAGGATAATTCCTGGCCGACGTCTTGACGTGCATGTAACTTAACTTAGCTAGGTTTGCGGGAAGTACTTTGAAGGAGAAAACACGAATAGGAACGGGAGCATGGGTGAGATCTATTATTGCCTTTACCCTATTCCCTGATCTCATTCAAATGTTCTAGCTTGTGAATTTTTAAATATGTAGGATTGTCAACTGTCGGCAGCATTGGGATTCGATGTAAATATATTATATGATTTCCATGCAGACATCCGTTGATAATACCGAAGCAAAGTCGGAAATTTTCATCGTGGATGACCGCTTGCTTATGGACTCTGTTGAGTCTATTTGCATTTTCCCAGCTACGAGTAGATTGTATCTGCGAACTTGTTTCAAGCTCTTCCGCTAGTATAACATCAACAATTCGGCCATTACAGCCTGCTCCGAAGCTGAAAACGGGTTCTATGATGGGATGGAGAGGCTATGGAGCTGGATTGGCAATTCGAGACTTCATCACAGAATACATGGAGGAATATTTGCGATCAGCGACGTAGGGTTTATTCCAATAGCACATCAAATCTCATGACTATTGTATGCCAGAGTTCACATGCAGATGTTTTCCCTAGCCAAAATAACCGGCGTGAGGTCAACGGAAGGGGGGAAAGCAGCAATAGATGTCACCGACACTTCCGCCCCCTCCCACTCTCAAGCCTGACCCTCCGCAGGACTGTATGTGGGTAAGCCTAGTGTGTCGGGAAACAACTTGAAGAGACACCCTTACCTCTTTAGTGCTGGTTTAAGTACCAATACTCCTCATAGTCAGTCGGGACGCCGTTGTTGTATAGGTTGTAGCAGGTGTTCGGCGGGACATCCACCGCTGTGATGCATTCGGCTGCGAGGCACGTATACAGTACCCAGGTGTAGCCATAGGGATTGTACCAGTAAATGGACTCGAACGGGATTGGGCCATACTCTCCTGTCCCCTCCGAGGTAACTACACCAAGCTCACACGTTCCCGTGCAATCTTGGTTGCTGCAGAAGACGAATGCCACATCGGTACCAGCAGGATAGGTAACGTCGGGTGTGCCACTGGTTGCCTCACCACTTAGTTGGGCAAAGACGGTTGTGGCGAAGAGGGAAGGGAGGAAGAGTGCAAAGGCGTTGGAATGCATGGCGTGAATGGCAGAGGATCCATGCGAAAACCGCGAATTTATTGGATTTTAGTGGGTGCTGAGCTGGTACCCCCGTCATCATCATAATGTGAAGAGAATCCACGTCAAGATCATCTTTATGCGCGAGCCCTGAAAAGGCGGCCGGGAAGCCTCACAAACGTGAGTGAGTGTAAAACGGACGGCACGGGACACATGGTGGTTGCTAGCAAACATATACAACACGTCAACGCATGTCCTCATCCTGACTCCTGAATCTGCGTTAGCACATGGGGTTGCAATGCCAAGATATCACAAAACTGTCCTATAATCAATGCATGAGCTCAAGACATATTAAAATCGTCAGTGAGACCTCGCTTGTTGAAACCGCCGCTACACGATTCAATGTATTGGATTGTGACTCTGAAGGGAAACCTGTGAGTCATCTGATCGAGCCGTGGAAGCAAAACACCCTTTCGACGTTCTGTGAGGGTACACAACATCAGAGAAAGAGACAAGGCAAAGCAGCAAGTTCGAGTGTACGAGTCATGTCCAGAGGAGGCGAGAAAGGTTTACGTAACATATGTTATGCCATTTCTCAGAAAACCATGATCTGGTAGGTTGAATACGCTCGGACAATCAGTTCAAGGTCAGATAATTGTAACACCACGGCATGGCATACCCACTAACGCACACCGTGGAAATGCATGGTCGCCTCGAGCAACGCATGAATCAAGAACGAGCGGGCACTAGTACTCCCCTGGTGAGCTATGATTTGGCGACAGGACGAAACTCGCAGACGAACGCGGGAAATACGCTCTGCAAGGATGGTCGCCTACTAACGAGTTGCCTTGTAGATGGGCCCTCCACCAGACACCGTGGGTTTAGATTTCGCAGCCTGGCCCACGACATGACAAGTTTGTCCAAAGAGTGTTGAAAGTGTATACTTGAGCTCGTTGAGCTTTTGTTCTATCTTTCTCCGATGTAATGCCTACGTTCACTGAATGTCCTTTCCATCGCAGCTCGATGGTCCGCGGATTCACTATCTTATATGTGCCCAAAACGTCTGACTCACACACGCGCATGCCAATTCAAAGGGAAAGAGACAAAATTGGTTTTCTCAAGTTCGCATTACAAGTCCCCTGGGACATATGCAAGAGGACAGGCCAACCTTCCTGCCTGATTGCTGTTTGACCTGCTGACTAGTAGGCGAGGGAAGTTGTTGACTTGTTATATATCCTTGCAGGAAGCAACCAGGATTTATGCTTCGTTTCTAAACCCACTCACGTTAGCATATCGAGAGTAGTTGCGTATACAGGACTGATCGGTCTTCCCAGCTACACGCACGACGGAGACCTTTGCGTGGGTTTCTTCACATCACGATGTGAGTGCTGAGACCTAAAACTCTATAAAATGGCGCTTCCAATCAGCAAGCTCGTTACTCTGAATTCCTGAACCCGCCACGCCATGCATTTCAACCCTCTTGCTCTCCTCCTTCCTGCCCTCCTTTTTATCAGTGGTGTTCTCGCCCAAGGTGTGGGGGAGCCGGTTAGCGGTCAGCCTGATGTCACCTACCCCGACAGCGAAGCCATCATCGTCTGCAGCGATCAGAACTGTCAAGGGACCTGTGAGATGGTCGACGGCAACTATCTGATTACCAATGAACACACGGTAATATATCCCCCGGGCGACATGGGTTTCCTGTCCATTTACTGGTATGATCCCAACCACGACAACTGGACGGTGGAAACGTGTATCAACTGGTATGGCTGCGAGGCAGCTGTCTCAATCGGACCGAATACCTGCTACAATCTATATTCCAACGGGGACGCGGCCGACTATTATATCTTTTACTGGGTACAGAACTGAAGCGGATGGGTATGGATGTTCCTTCATAGACCTCTGGACAAGTAAACTGACCTGCACGCAGGCTCGCGTGAATCGCCAAGTATTCAAAAGAAGAAGAAATTTGAAGCCAAGTGATGGTGTTGGTAAGATCTGTTAGGCCGCTATCTCCGTTATTGGTCTCAATTTCGGTTGGACGTTCTAGCTCGGGGAAATAGGATCGTCGATGTACAACGACATTAGGGTTCCATGTTATATTGGAACAAACCCACGTCGCTACATCCAAATTTTCGTTGACAGTATTCACACGAGCCATGATGTTCCGCTCAAAACCTGTTTTATCGTCTCGCAGCATCCTAATGATTGGTTGGAGCGCACGGTACATGCAGGAGACATTTTCGGGACGATTCCGTCGAGCATTTACTTGGTGTGAGGTACCGACACTGCGAACAACCGAGTTTGCCTGTCTCACCTGCATTCGTTCTTGGAACCATGCATAACGGATCGTTGTGCAGACCCGACGTTCGCGCCAGACAAGCTTCGTAACCCTCCTCTCAAGGCTTCAACTCTGGATGGCTCGGCGGAGGTGTCATGCATATACTACAGTACAGACGAGGTTGGATATACACAGTGTCGTGGATACCGCATCTCGCTGTTGCATTCGCCAGCGAAGAATGGCTCGCGACGCGACATGCTTACCAGGTAGAGTTCTCTGATCATTATCAACTGCCTCTTGCAGACGTTGAGCAGAGAAAACATCGTACAGATCCATCGGTGATAGGAATCGATCTCCTTGCGACCGAAACTTGATTTCTCGATCAGGGGTGGAGATTGGCGAAACCAACGCACTCTCGGCCCCTGTGGTTGTATCAGCAGATCGACATATGGACAGCTTCTGCTACGCCGCAGACCGTCTGTTTGCTCGAATTGACTTGAAGCTCATCTTTAAGAGCGATCCGACCTACAAGTCGTATGATAACCCCAAAGATCTCGAAAGCACGCCATGCACAGTAGAAATAACCCCTCATTTAGCAAAGGACTTCAGTGTACATGGCTCAGCTCTGGGAATGGGGAAGGTGCTGCGCCAGCACTCGCGATCGAACCGGAGAGGGTAGCCGCTATAGATAGATCATCAAATGGTCTCGTGCGCGCACCACCTGGACTCGAGTCCCCTATCCTGCGAAATCAGTTGCGGCTGTACTCCATGTCCCCATCACTAGGAGTCACAACCCACAGTTCGTAGAGACTTTCGCGAGACGTCGTATTGAAAATAAGAGTTCTGGATCCATACCTATGAAGCGGGCATACAAAGGCAATGCAACTTGGATACAGGAGCGATTGGTGAGTTGCCAACTTACCATGCGACGCCCATTAATCTGATCCCATTCCCCATCGAGACAGGCCAGACATTCGCGAACCCCCAAATGAGGCTAGCACTCCTCTGGTGAGAAAGGTCGACATGGTGGAAATCGAAGTGTTGATAACGATGGATTAACCATCAGAAGGACCTGACGCGTCTTATCCCCTACACCGCACCACACCTACAGTGTGTTCGTTGGCGACCTGAAGTGATGTGTGTTGCGTGTTGAACCGACCATCGGCTGGACAGCGCAAAGGCATCGTTGCATGTGTCCTGCCGGCGGCAACGTCCTCGGCGCAAACTGTTAATCGGGAGTGAGGCCTGAGGACCAGGCATGGTACCCATCACCGTTCTTTCATGAAGCCGAATGGTGGCGGTGGCGGGCAGTCGTGGAATCCATTGGCACTGCAGTGTTTAAATTGGTTCCACGGAACTCGCGTTTCACGGTCGATAAGCTGGTGAGGCCACGATATCCGACGGTTGATCCTTGAAGTTCAACCTGGATGAACGATCGAGTTGGGACTGCGCATGGTCTTCGTGTAAGTATAAACCAATGCCTGCCAACGGTCTGATTCCAGTCGTGGGGATGCCAAGTGAGCTAAATGGGTCGACCTTGCATGCCTGTCTGATGCCAATCCCCCGGTGGTCGCCTGCCATCCCTCGAACGTGTCTGACGCAGCCTCAGGGCTGTGGCGGTTTTCAGCTCAGCCATTGACAGCAATGGCGCCGAGATATCCAATTTTAGGCCGGTCGGCAATACGACAATGCTGCTCTTACACACCACACGAACGTGCATTCATATATGTACTGATTCCACCTCGTACCATGCACATTGCATTGCTCTCCGGATTTCACGTTCTCCACGACGATGGGTGGTTTGGTCGCCATGAACCACACTGACGCTCGGCTGCCTCTTTACCGACCGGACGACAAGGCAGGGACGAGTCCCTTGCAGTTGCCGCTTGATCAGCGTTGTGGGCGCGTCTGGCGCGGTGTCGCCCTCGTCACGCTCGCCTTGTTGCTCTCTGCGAGTTACTTCCAGTATGGACGCTGGCACCGGTGCCGGAGTTCGCTACCCAAGACCACCGTGGCCGGCGTCGGATTGCCCAAGGAAGTGCAACAGGCCTGGGCTGCCCACTCCCCATACTACGCCGCTGCCACGTACGTAGCGCCACCTGATCGCTGCGAGATCGTCCAGGTACGTTTATATATTAGTTCCGTTCAGCCTCGTTTCTCAGTCAAAGCTAGGTCAACTTGGTAAGCAGCTCGCGGCTGGCCCGAGTCTGTTTTGACGGTGTGACAGCTCCAAAGGCATGGCACGAGGTTCCCTACCGAGAGTAACTCGAAGCGGATCATGAAGCCCGTGCGGAAGCTCGTAAAGGCGGGACCTCACTTTGGACAGAAGTACCAGTTCCTGGGAGAGTTTGAGTGGGATCTGGGTGTAGATGACCTGCTTCCTCTCGGCGCGAAGGAGTGAGTGTGCCGTATCTCGTTTTGCGCGCGCGACTGAGGTTTTTCAGGGCCTTTGACTCTGGGTCTGAGCACTATCTGCGGTACAAGCACCTGGTCGATGACGATCAATTGCCGTTTGTAAGGGCATCGGACAGCGAGCGCGTGGTGTACTCTGCCGCGAACTGGACGCAAGGTTCATCTGGTCCTACTTTCTGATGCACGCTGATCTAACGCACCGTGTTCAAGGTTTCTCTCTTGCCAGCGGGCACGTGTATTCACCGAGTATTTCGGTCGTCATCTCAGAGGAGAAGGGTGTGAGTGCTTACGTTTATATGAACGTGGTGCCCCGTGCTTACTCTCATTATCGCAAGGCAAACAATACGTTGGATGGTAACCAGTGTCCCAAAGCAAAGGGCCACAAGAAACCGGCGAAAGCTTGGCGTAATCAGTTTACCCCGTCCATCGTGGATAGAATCAATGAGGCCGTCCCAGGCGCGAAGCTCGGCAATGGCGATATCGTGGAACTCATGCCACTGTGCGCCTTTGAGTCGCTCTTCCATGAGACCGCCAGTCCGTTCTGCGGTTTGTTCACTGCGGAAGAATGGCAAGCACGCGAGTATTACGACGATCTGGTAAAGTATTACAAGACCGGGTAAGCCTATGACTTTTTGAATCCGACACTTTCTGAGGTCTCCGTGTCAGGCATGGTAATTCGCTGGGTCCTGTGCAAGGTGTTGGATACGTCAACGAGCTGCTGGCTAGGTTGACAGGCCAGGCTGTCCAAGACCAGACGCAAACGAACCAGACGCTCGACGGATCGGCGGACACCTTCCCCCTTGATCGCAGTTTCTACGCCGATTTCTCGCACGACAACCACATGGTCGCGATCTACTCTGCGATCGGACTCTTCCGCCCCCACGAGGCACCAACGACGGACAGCTTAGATCTCGCACGAACGTGGCGAGTCTCGAGGATGACGCCCTTTTCGGCACGCATGATCACGGAGAAGCTGCAGTGCGATGGTACGGCGTATGTGAGGATACTGGTCAACGATGCGGTGCAGCCGCTCGAGTTTTGTGGTGCGGATGCGGATGGGCTGTGTACGCTAGATGCGTTTGTCGAGAGCCAGGCGTATGCGCGGAGCGGTGGGGGTGGGGACTGGGAGAAGTGTTTTTCTTGATGTTTGACTTTGGTGGTGTGTAATGCATAGACTAGTATAATTTAGCATTGAACTGAGGTATTATGTGGCAACCCTCTACGATAGGTCTGAACAAACACGGGACGACTCGCATAACCTGTCCTCGCTTGCCCATCTTCTAGTGTCCCAGTTGACAGCAAATTTGATCGAGACCGTTGACACGCGGATTACGTGAACTTGGTCGAGTTCACCACTCACGTCACCCGCTGTTGTGTCCGTTTTTCGCTCATTTCTTTCTTCCTTCTTTCCTTTCACGTTCCTTCCTTGGCCTCGAATGGCCTCCTCGCTTTCCACCCACGCCGTCAACACTGGCGACGTGCTCAACCTCGTATCTTCTTCACAATCCGCGACAGTCTACCCGTCCGACGACGCCATCGTCGCCGTTCTCAACACCCGCTTTCGCTCGGATTTACCCTACTCTAGAATTGGCACCCAGAACCTCATCGTCGTCAACCCCTACAAGACCCTCGCAAACGTCAACGACACAAGCGCCAGAGAGTATGAAGAACGCTGCTACAAGGACACCTCCCTCTCCATCGCGAGCGCAAACATCCTTCAACCTCATCTCTACGAACTCGCTGCTCAGATTTACTTGCTCATGCGTCGCACTAGACAGTCACAGTCCGTCATTACTCGGTGCGTTTCTCCCATCAGTCGCGTGCAGCTCTCCTGACCTCTCCCAAAGCGGTATCACCGGCTCGGGAAAGACATCCAGCTTACGCCTCCTTGTAGACCAGGTCTTGCGCCTCTCTTCCCACTCCAAGAAAGAACTTAGAATGGCTAGTCAAGTAAAGGCGCTCCACACCCTCCTTGACGCGTTTGGAAACGCAAAGACCGTCGCAAACCCGAATGCCTCCCGGCATAGTCGTTATCTCGAACTTCACTTCAACGACCGTGGCCGCATCGAATCTGCCAAACTACTCGCCTTTGGCCTCGACAAATCCAGACTCACGCGTCTCGCTCACGAAGAGCGCAGCTTTCACATATTTTATCAGTTCTTGTCTGGTGCAGCCCCCCAGGAGCGTGATTACTTCAACCTCGAAGATCCATCTGAATATGCTCTCTTGGCCTCCTCGGGTTGTTATCGCCTCCCTAGTGGTCCTTTCAGTGATGATGCCATCGCCATGGAGGACGTGCGCGTTGCTATGCGCACCCTTGGATTCAAGCCGAAACACCTCGCTTCTATTTTTACCATCCTCACCGCTATCCTCCTCTTGAGCAACATCCAGTTCACAGAGGCCGACGCCAGGGATGTCTCCGCCTCCGTCGTCAACGTGCTCGTCCTCGAGCAGGTCGCTCGTCTCCTCGGTGTCGCGCCTGATGATCTCGCACAGGCGCTGACAAACAAAACCAACTACGTCCGAAAGGAAGTCTATACCGTCCTTCTTAGCGTCGAGCAAAGTGCGATCCAACGTGATTCGCTTATGCGCGATCTCTACGCCATTCTCTTTGCTTTCGTGGTCGAGACTGCGAATCACAAGGTCGCTCCTGCAAACCGCGATACTCTTCCCACAACTCAGATGATCCTCTTCGACTCTCCCGGTTTCCAGACGCGTGGTCCCACGGGTACCGGCTCCATGATGTTCACAGGAAATGCGCCCCTCATCTCCGCCTTTGACCAAAACAGGTTTGATGAGTTTTGCATTAATTTTGCGGACGAGTTTGTCCAGTCCTACGTCTTGCGCAACACCTTTGAGGATGGCGTTGGCTACAACAGCCACATGGTTGGCGATGGGATCTCACTTCCAGCGATCGCCATCGTGGATAACATGGCATGCATCGAGCTCTTGCGCGGCGCCCCGCTGAGCGAGCGTGCGACACGGAAGCCTGCCGGTATTCTCGGCATCCTGAACAAAGCGTGCTCGTCTTACAAATCGGGAAAGGCGGGCGACAAGAAGGCAGAAGACCTCCATCAAGATCTCATGTCTAAATATGGCGTTCATGCTTCCTTTATGGCGAGCCCAAGCCAAGGCGGTGAGAACGACAGGACCCTGTTTGGCATCAATCACTACGCCGGGAGCTGCTCGTACGACATTTCGTCCTTTATCGAAAAGGACTCTGATATCCTCGACTCTGCATTTGTGTCGTTGCTACGCAACTCGTCGGATGCGTTCGTGGGGAAGCTGCTCTCTGGTCCGTCGCTGGCTACCGAAAAGCATTCCAAGGATGAAAACTCCGTTGTCCAGGCGCAGGTATCGTCGCGCCCGCTTCGGCAGCCGACGCGTGTGGCGTCCCCGAATGGCTCTGCTCCCCTGCCACACGAGGAGCATCCACCGCTGGACCCAACCAAGATTTACACCGTCTCTACGCAGCTCAACTACGCACTCTCGGAAATCTTTGCTTCTTTCGACCGTACCCGTCTATGGACGATCTCTTGTATCCGCCCCAACGACTCCAATTCACCCAATTCGTTTGACAAGCGGCGTGTCAAGGCGCAGATAAAGTCTCTTCTCATCCCTGAGATCGTCGCGCGCCGCAGCATCGAGTTTGTCACCGACATGGAGCAACAGGCGTTCTGCGAGCGGTACGTCCCGACGATGCGCGGGTCCGACTCGGAGCGTATCCGACAATGTGCTGCCTCGAACGGGTGGAAGGAGGGCACAGACTACGTTGCCGGGCATCGTTCGATCTGGTTGTCGTATGTCGCGTGGAAGACGGTCGAGGACGGCGTGCGTGCGGCCGAGAAGGAGCAGCGGCGGCTGGCACCCGATGCGGTCGAGGACGACGACAGCGCGACCGGGGACGATGGGACCGAGTATACGTATACCGACACGCACGGGCACGACATGGTCGATAACGAGAGTCGGGATAACTTGCTCATTGCGCGTGTGGGGAGTCATGGGTCGCGGTATCAGGATCCTAACCAGAACACTCGGCAGGTGCCGTATGGCGTGAGCGGGCTGCCCTCGCCGAATTTGCGTACGCCGGCCTATACCGACCCCGAGGACGGTTGGGGCTCGGAATGGGAGAAGAAGGGTGCGAGCCCTGGTGGCTCGCCTGGGTACCCGACCAAGGAGGGCGCTGGCGTTGTGGTTGCCAACGCTGCACCCGCTGCAGTCGTGGAGGTACCCACGAGTACGACGCGGCGGTGGTGGCTGTTATTTGTGTGGCTGTTGACCGGGCTGGTCCCCTCGTTCGTGCTGCACTATATCGGACGGATGAAGCGCCCCGACGTGCGTCTCGCGTGGCGGGAGAAGGTGGCCATCTGTTTCTTGATTCTGCTCATGAACGCCGTCGTCATCTTTTACATCGTCGAGTTTGGGCGACTGCTCTGCCCCAACTACGACAAGGTGTGGAACTCGAACGAGGTATCGCAGCACACGGGGAACACGGACTGGTGGGTGTCGGTACAGGGGTTGGTATATGACCTGTCCAACTTTATCCATGGAGATCACAGCGACATCACCGGGATCGTGTCCAACTCGGCTGCGGACCTGACCCAGCTCGCGGGGCAGGATCTGACGGGATACTTTCCCCCTCCGCTGGCGGTCGCGTGTACGGGGCTGGTGTCGCAGGCGTCGCTGTCGCTCACAGCCAAGAATTTTACGCCGACGGTGCCGAATGCGATACACAAGTCGGGGGCGAACCAGGCGGCGCAGGGGACGGCGTTGGATAAATCGGATTGGTATACGGGGACGTTTTTACCCAAGATAAACGAATATCGCAAGGGGCCATTGGTGTGGGATTCGAGCACGATTTATTCGCAGGCGATGGATTCGAATATCCAGAGGTGAGTGTGATTTTGTCCGGCGTAAGTTGGGTTGAGCTGAGTGAATTGCGCGATAGGATTTGGGCGATCTGGGATGGTGGCGTGTATGATTTGACAGACTATGTCAACACGGCCACGCTCAATGGTAACGTGGCGAATAGCCCGTACCAATTTTTGAGCACGGGCATCACGGAGGTGTTTCGACAGCAACCCGGGCAGGACATTTCGAAGAACCTGAACAAGGTGATTGCGGGTCTGGACGCCT
>JBBPLN010000173.1:0-35270 GCA_038089815.1 Sutorius eximius | reverse complement strand
AAGGTAAGCACTCGAAAGAGTGCGTCTGACACGGGTGTGCCAGTCTTGCCACAGTACGACACGCCCTTGCACTGCAAGAAACGCGCTCAGCAATGTGGGAAGAAAGATGGCACGACATGCTTGCCGATTTGCACGCCCGGAAGGTCGCGCAGTGAAATTGGGATAGTTTCTTGTTGGCTTTGATCCGCGCTCGAGGCGTAGCCATCATACGAAATGCATCGCCAACGGACGGATGAACGGTCACCTTGCTAGAATCCATTCCGTCGTCGCCGAGTGGTGGTAGACACGCATGAACAGTCGGGTAAGTCAACCACCCGAGTCAACCCCGAGTCCGACGCTTCGCTCGTGATAACTTCAGGGTCTGAGCAATTAGGAATGAGGAAACAAAGTACTAGAGCCACTAAGATACAAGGAGAGAAAACATATAAAAGCAAATAATCTACCAGAACATCGCAACATGTGGTGAAGACGAGACGGGCAATTCAGCCAACGACCGAGTGCAACCTCCATGTGGTATTATTAAACATCTTCAGATGAACCTACGGCATCATCTCTCATTCCTTGCGAACAGTCCTCCAGAAACGTCTCCAGTAGGTCCAGCAGTTCGCGAACGAGCAGGTCCCTGTCCCACGCCGTCCTATGAGACCATATACTGCCGAGACATGTCGCCCGGAGCTGCTCGAGTTGTTCGACAGAGAGTTGGCTCGTCCGTGTCTTGAGTTGGTACTCGAGGTTGTGTAGGAGCACCTCGTCCACGTGGAAATCCGGAAGAGGCGTCGGAGATCTTGTAGGTTCACGCGGGGGAGGAATGACGGGCAACGCATCCGTATCTGGGGGTGGCTGTACGGTGGGCGTCATAGGTCGTGATTGAATGGGGGTCTGCGGATGGCCATTTTGTTGCGGCGATGGCGCTTGCGATGGTGCGTCATCACTACCGGCTATGCCGTTAAGCAACGGGGCGAGAGTCGCGGAGCGCATCATATCTTCATCTGGTGGTAGCGGGTTCAGGAGGGAGGGGTCGAATCCTGACCGCCGTGGTACCGGAGAATCGATCATCATGGCATCGGACGGCGCACCGACCGGCGATGGGTCGGTCGACGGTTGAACAACTGGCTGGTCCGACTCTACAAAGACAGGAAGTTCATCTTGAACCACTCGACCCTCCTCTACGAACCTGACCGTAGGGGTTCTCGGGCTAAGCAGATCGATAGGATCACGTTCGTCATCACTGAGAATCGTCCTGAGTCGCTTCTTCGGCTGCATAGGCGTTCCGCTCCCTTCCGCTCTATTCTCTTCACCAGAATCTGGGGACCCGCTCGGTCGGTCGCCAGAACGTGCCCTTTTGAGACGCCTTTCGAGTTGAAGTGGGTCGGTGATTCCCATCTCCGGTTGCTGTCCAGTGTGTCGCGCACTCCGCCTGGTACCCGGGGCATACGCCCCATTTTGTCCTACATCTGGCAAAGACTTCTTGGCCTTTTTCCTTTCGTCCCTCCGCTTCCGTTCGCGTTCTGCCATCCGCCGACACTCGAGCTTGAACTGAGGATCGAATTCTTGCATGCTGACTTCCGCAGCTATCAACATGGCCTGGGCCTTGTGCAACCTATCGCCATCCTTCAGTACGCCAACGGCGGCATTGTGTACGATCTTGTGTATGTCGTCAAGGAAATCTTGTGGGGTTAGGTATTTACCCTTGTAGAGATCCATGTGCATGCGCTCCAGGTCCATGTCATACAATGAAGGTAGTTGAGGCTGCGGCGGAGGCTGGAGCTGGAGCTGAGACTGTGCTTGCATTGAGGGGGTCAATGGTTCGGCGGGTTGGGTTTCGGGGTGTGTGCCGTTCAGCGCTTCAGTCGGAACAGGTTGGATGGGAGGAACAACCTCAACTTCCACAACAGCATGCTCTTCCTCGACAGTGACATCGACCACAGGAATTTCTGCCTCCGTAACCTCAGAAACAAAGTGTGCAAGTCCATATTCCTCCTGGAAAAACAGACGGGAGTCAGTAGTCGAAATTTATCACTCGCGAAGACAATTCACAGTCGCCTTCTTTGTAAATCTCTTGAATTTGCGTTTCAGCTCCGTAAGGATAGGCCCTAGGCGATATTTCAACAGCGTAATGACCCTCTGGTCATTTTCCTCCTGGACTGCTAGTTCAGCAGCCGTGGGTTGTCTGGGTTCAGGCGGTGGGGCTATCGGAAGCTCCTCAAGAATCCTACGCTTTCTTTTCATACCATCCGCGAACTGATTTGGCGGACGTCGGACATCCGCAATGATGCCAACGAAGAAAGCTTCGCGTTGTTCGCTGGTTGGGACGGGAAGGCCAAGACGATTCTCCCTCATTAGCCCAAACCACGAGCGGACGTCAAAGGGGAGAGATGAGAATGATCCATCAACGATAGCGAGCAGAAGTACAGGATCTGTGGGAGCGAGCGAGTCGAGCATCGCACGGATGGTAGTACGAGCCGTTTCCTGAACTGCGGCGCACCAACTGAGGAGGGATGGGATGTAGATCACAGATGGCTGATGCCTCTTGGCCTCAACGAACAGCTGCACGATCGCTGCCTCGACGGTCTGGGCAATTGTAATGAGATGGCGGCTATACAGACAGAATTCAAAAAATTCACTCTTGTCGAGTCACCCACGAGTACTCCAACATCCAGATTTTGAATATGGTAGCCTTCTAGATAATGAAGCGCGGCTGCACCGATATATCCTTGACCCATTCCCGGCTGACCGTGGACTACAAGCCGTGGACGGTACACCCGGAGGGTCTCCATCGCTGAGCCACCCGATCAGCATACATGCGCGGAAGAGCCAAGGGTTGACCCTACATTGCATCATCATCTCCCTCTCAAGCGCGCTCTCCTCGCTGTCATCCTCCCATTGAGCTTCCTCTAGCGCGGATCGCTTCTTGCTCGTGGGCATGACTCTATTAATACCGTCCTTGACATTCTGCAGGGCGGTGGCCAATAGTGGTTCCAGCTGACTGGGAAGTGGCGAAGCTGCCGACGATGATGAGCGCGCAGACGACGGTACGAACTCTAACAGGCGAGTCGTCAGACCAGAAAAAACGCATTTTCGCGGGACACATACTCTTCACTGATATCATGAAATCGCGAAAGGTGACACTGATTGTTTCAGGTTTAAGCAACAGTCGATCATTAGACTGGTAGATTTGTGGATACCGCCTCTGAATGGCATTCAGAGCAGCTTCCGTGCATAATGCCTAAGAGCCAGCGGGGAACATCATCAACATAGCAGCGAAAGTTAGCATCGCCTGCCACTCACCCTCAGATCCGCGCCTGCGTATCCTTTGGTAAGCTTAGCCAGGCCCTTTATATTCTCCTTTCCCTGTTCGTTAGCCCACCCCTCCCAGTTCCTCGCCATGACCCCCAAGATTTTCTCCCTTGCCTCAAGGGAGGGTAAAGGAAAGTAAAACTCGCGGTCAAATCTTCCGGGTCTTCTCAACGCAGGATCAATGGCATCCGGTCGATTCGTAGCACCTATGACGACCACTTGACCCCTACCGTCCATCCCATCCATGAGTGCCAACAGAGTGGATACAATGGAAGCGTGAATCTGGTCCTGTTTGGAAGATCGAACGGGAGCGAGACCATCGATCTCGTCAAAGAAGATGATACTGGGTTGACAATTACGCGCTTCCTCAAAAAGAAGCCGGAGTTGGCGCTCTGCTTCACCGACCCATTTAGAAAGACAATCCGCCCCTTTTCGCATGAAGAACGCTGGTGAAGGAGCGTTAGACGGCTTGCGAAAGACTGTAGCGTTTAAGACGTACAAATGCCTTTGCCATTGGCACGACAGCTGGCTGCGAGTGCGCGAGCCAAAAGGGTTTTTCCCGTTCCAGGTGGGCCATGGAACAGAACGCCACGAGGAGGAGTGAGGTTGAAGAGCTGAAATACTTCGGGATATAGCAACGGTAAGATAGTCATCTCCTTGAGCGAATGAATATCTGTTGCCGTTTCAATGACCAAGCTCTCGCACGTAAAGAAAGAAGACACCCTTACGTTCATCTAAACCGCCGACTTCGTCGAAGGTTACATTTTGATTGATTCCCAATGGGTCAGCATCGGCGAGAGCTTTTATTTGGTGAGTGGAAGGGCTTCGGGTAAGGGGATCCACTGACCGGTGTCACTGATCTTGCCGAGATTGGATGGTGTTCCCGCGGGAGCAGCTAGGTCGGCAGATAGCAGACCGGCACCACCGGCACCAACAGCACCTGCACCCATCAATCCGCCAGCCGTCCCAAAACCTTTCCTGGGTGTGCGGGTGGGAATATCCGAGTCCTAGAAACCTACATTTGAGTATGGCCTGGCCACACCACCGAGTAAATCTGATCGCTACCGAATCATCAACTGGCATGTTCATCCATCTGCTCAGTTCTGCTCCAGTGGCACTCCATCCTGGACCACGTCTGGTACGTGCACCGCCACGGTTCGCGGGTCTGCTCTTTGGTGGAGGTTTTGTCTCTTCGATGGGCGGGGGAATAGCATAATTGATTCTGGCTCTTTGCCTGAGAGAATACGGTCTTCCATCATCTTGAACTTCAAGGTCAGGTTCTCCCTCTGCATCGAAGTCGGGTTCCCCCTCCGCATCAGCATCACCTTCGAGGTCTGAAGACGTATGGAGGGCATCCTCGAGGGAACCATCTGCGTCGTCGGATTCCTCGCCGGATTCATCGACGTAGATTTCGTCACTCTTCGTAACGGCGCGACTTCTGGCTCGGGTCATACGCCCTGGGTGGTCTGGAGCGACGGAAGTGAAGCGGGTCGATGAGCGGGTGATCCGTGGCATGCGGGGACGCAGAGAGCGCTTTGGCTGTCCCTCTTCATCCTCATCCATGTCTGGCTCCGCTTTTCCATTCACAGGCTGATCTTCCAGAAGGCCGAATCCACCCAACAAATCGTCTTCGCTTCCCGATTCCTTGTAGTTATTTTTCTTGACCTTGCGACCTCTCAACGAACGACCCCACTGGTCCTGCTTTATTGCAAGCTCGTTTTCGTGGAGAGAGTGGTTGTCGTCGACCACCGAGCGCTCGCTCTGTTGGTACTCTGAGGTGGAGGGAGGGCTGTTCTGGGTGACGATAGACCCTGTTCGATGACGGCTCGAGCGACGTAGAGGAACATTTCCGGTCGTCATGGGAGGGAGCTTTATCGTTAAACGTTGTCGAGGTGACTCCAGGATGGAGTTGAGCCTAGCTGTGTGCTGGAAACCCGCCAATTGTCCAACCTGTTTGTGGGTGGCGGTACCTTTGTTTACGCCTATTTGGCACCAATCGCGACATCACGCTGCTCCTCCAAACTCGCCTCCCCGCTTCCCTGGCACCCCACCAACCACACCCCAACCAGTTTTGCGCCCACCAAGCATGCGGTCCTCTGCCAACTTCTCTCGGATGGATGGATGCGCATGGCCCGTCGACCGTGTCATGCTTGCAGTAGAAACAGATTAAAAAAATACACGAGAGGAAGCGTCGTATTCCGCGGGTGAATTCGCGTAGATGGTGGAAGTTCCAAGCGAAGAAGTGTTCGATTTTTGTCGACTATGCGCACTTGTCTTTGCCCCTCCGCTGGAAACTTGTCACTGACGCACCCTCGGCATTTCCCGAGCGTGACGTGACCGAGTGCACTGCTGATCAAGCTTTCCATTTTTGGCATGTACGACCAGACCAGTAGATCAAGCCACGAAAGATGTCCGAGTCGTTGTTCCCTCTGATTGTAGTTTAAAGTCAGCTCTCCTTCCTTCTAGATTCTCACTATTCCATACCATTCTACTTCTTCTTTATGTATTCGCAAATCCTCGGTGCACAAAAATGCTCAGCCTACCAAACTAGATGCAGAGCGCATAGTTGACTCTTATTCCAACTGCAACGACAAAGGATAGTCAGGTCAAGCCTTATACCTCTAGCCCTCACTGGCTCCGCTCTACCTTGACGGATCCTGCGCTGATTCGCTATAGACAACTCGTTCTCGGGTATAATTACTCGGATTCTCATCTCCAATCTCATCACGAAGCCTCCCAATTGCTATGCTCATCGGGAAGGTAGGTCTACGATCCTCGTCGCCACTCGTGCATTTGTTTAGCGATATGGGGATTCAACCGATCCTGCTGCCCTCGCACGGAAAATGAGGGTTTAGGTGAATGGACGTAGGAAATGGGAATGCCATGCATAGCGGAAATGATTCCCAGGAAGATAACAAGGGGGTTGGAGGAGATGCGGGAGGGAACTTCAAACGCACGAATGGCGGCCGCGGGCAGGACACAATGAAACCGGGTGGGCGAGCGCTTACATGCTACGGGCCCTGGACTGGATGAATTCGCAGACTTGCATCAATTGGATGAGACGTCAAGGGAGAAAAGATGGCATAGATGGAGGTAAGCATCTGATGCTGTTCCGCCATTCCCTTCACTCCTTTATTATGGACGCTTGCGAGGTGAATCATTATTACCAAGGTGTGTTGCTTAGAGACAGTATGATATCCGTTGAGATGACCTGGCCCAGTATCAAGTCTACGTAGGCCGTGGATCGGTTTCCGCAGCACACAATCGTCGGTTATAGTTTCATCCTATGCTGGAATGGTATAAGCCACCGCGAATGCACGATGTGGGTCACCGAAACGCAAGAAAACCAGGTCTGGCAACTGTTCTACGTCGAAATGGGGGGTTTTTTTTTTTCATGGAGACTTGGCATTGCACAAGAGAAGCCCAGTACTATGTGACTCGACATAGCTCATGAGTCTGGTGACCAACGTGTCTACAAGGCAAGCCATCGGTCGAGAGGGTTTACCTGATAGACAGGCTGGTCACCAGACTACTCTACACAATGTTATGAGAGAGGAACTTCAGTACAACAGGATCCGAGTCGCAGAAAAGGTGCCTTCTTCGGAGGAAGCTCGTGGTAGCGAATGTCACCCCTTATCGGAACCAGTGCAAGCAATCTGGTGCGAATGTCAGCGCTTCAATGCCGAGCGACGCCTAACGGCAAGGAATAGGATTGCATATCGCATCCACAGGTTGGCTGTTAGGACATAGTAATCATTACAACTTGGGCTCATTTGGGTGGACAAAGCATGCCTGACAGCGATCGATTGGGATCTCTAGCCACAGCGTCCTACGCACACCGCGTCACGAGTCACGACGTGTAAGCCAGAGTCGTGAGCGGGATCACCGACGTGCGGTTGGGCCATGCGCTGCTGTGAGTAAATAACTGAAATGATAGCCAATCGCGACAACTTAACCTTAGCTTACCATCGCCGAACTTGAACGGCGTGGACCACTCTGCAGCCCTCAAAGTAACTGCCTACCGTCAGAGCTCGCCAAGCCTATATAAGACCTTGTGGAATACGAGAACCGTCGCGTTGCATTCTTCTATGGATTCCACTCCATCGTTAGCTCGCTTCGTCAGATAGATTGGTATTCTACTTTTTGTTTACGATACAATCGGTGAGATTTTCCATATTCTAACAGATCCGTCGTCCGCTGCGGAAGAAAGTAAATCCTCAAACCCGGAGCGGGTACACCATCGCACCGAGTTTATATCGTGTATGTCATGAGCAGATGAGACAGATGCGATTAGTTTGGACGACAACGTAGCACGTGTAGTCTCTTGCTCATGAGATTCCTTTGCACAGAGCGGGTTCAGAGGTGATTGGCATCCATTTGTTCACGGGACCCACCGATATTTCCCAAACATTTATTTTACCATCGCTGCCGGTGCTGGCAATCCATCCGAGGTTGTCGCCTTTCCCCGTTCCCCAATGTATCGAGTATATGCTTCTCGTATGACCCTTCAATTCATGGGCATATTCCCATGCGTGTTCAGCAGACCGTCTCCATATTCGAATTGTGAGATCGTCGGAAGAAGATGCGAGGTAGTCGCCGCGGGGTGCCCACGCAACGGACCACACAGTACCAGTATGACCAGATAATGTCGCAAAGCAACACCAATCTTCGGATTCGTCGTCAACGTAAAGTTTGACTGTATCGTCATAGGATGCCGATGCGAGGATCTATTCTCAAGATTGGAATCAATTTCGAGGCGAGATCCTTTGAAAGCGACAATGACCTCTTCTGTTGGGTGCCACGCGACACATTTGACGTCCTGACTATGCTCCATCATCACGCCCAAGCATTCGAAATCCGCATCCGGCTTGACTGCAACAGAGAAACTCGTCAGCAGGAACTGGTAGCATGGCTGAAATCAGTATTACCCTCCCAGACCCATACTGTTTTGTCTCTGCTACACGTCGCAAGCAGTGTTCCAGTCCCCGAATATGCAACGCTCTTGCATTCCGTTTCGTGTCCTTCTAATAACGTGATGCATTCCCATTCCTCAGATCCGGATAAATCCGCGTCATCTTCCGGCGCCTCGGTCTTTTCCCATACGCCAATGTTGGCATCGAAGGATCCCGTCGCGAATGTATTTCCCGAGGGTGCCCATGCAATGCTTCGGACGGTCTTACTATGTCCTGTCTGGATCGTCGTTAGATGTGAAAAGGAAATCCTGGATGGGTCGTATGGGTCCTTGCGGTAGCTATACAAGCGCGCTGTTTTGTCTGCCGAACACGAAGCAAGTATCGGTTTGGCTGGGTTCCAGGCGACTTGCCAAGCACGATCTTCGTGGCCTGGATACGAAACTCTGTATGAAATCACTTGAATGGGCTGAGCCACACGTACCGGGTGGTTCTGCATAGAGCTGCAATGTAAACGGGAGATCCAACTCCATCGAATCGGCCGACGATCGTGTTTGTTAGCGTTGGTGAAATTTGGGTGAGATCACATCGGCCAACTTCTTCCCACGGTTGGAAGGAACGGACTTGATTCGCTCATTCTCATCGTTCACTAAAATTGTATGACGGCCCGGTAGGATGCGCTAGGCCAAGATCGTTTCGGACAGAGGCTGGTGCTCCCAAACAGCTGACATGCATCCCACTTGTGCTCGCAAGCACTTTTTAATTTGGGCTCTGACCACTTGCTCTGTAATACTGATCTTGTCCTATCAGGCCTTTGCTCTGAGATCTTCGAAGGTGCAAGATATCCCACTTCCGCGCGCCCCTCACGTGATCGCCCCACTATTGTCTCCCAGTGCTTTAACCCTTCCTATCGAAACGGGACTGACTGTCGTAGTAAGTGTCCTGTGCCTTCGACCTTGGGCTCATGTCGGTGAGACTTTGGTGACGCCTGTGGGTAGCCGATGAACTCGCCCGGCAAAACGCTTTTGAGGGGTTATTCTTGCTACAATGTGCCCAGGCTGATAAAGCTTTCCCTGGAGTTCACTATCTCAGTGTCCCGTACATCGCACACAGCATGACCTTCAAGTCATTGTTTGTCCTCACGCTTGCAACTGTCGCCGTCAACGCGCAGACCTTCCCGTCTCTGAGGTTCGCTGGGGTAAACATCGCAGGCTTTGGCATGTCACGTATTCTGCGTGAGTCGAGCGTCGTTTGACGTCCCCGCAGATTTCGGATGCGGCACAGATGGTAGTTGCAACATTAGCCAGGCGTGTCCTCCCCTTACACAGCTGGGCTGTAAGATGGCGTGTTTCGTGACACATCTCGGATTTATGTTCACGAATCTGCCTAGGCGCAGATGGCCTTGGTCAGATGCAACATTTTGTCGAGAACGACGGTTACAACTTGTTCCGTCTCCCCGTCGGCTGGCAATATCTCACCTACGACCAGATGACTGGTGTACTCAATGAGACCCAATTTTCCAACTACAACATGCTCGTTGATGCATGCTTGAGCACTGGTGCGTACTGCGAAATCGATATCCACAACTACGCACGATATGATGGCGAGGTAGGTCTCGTTGCCTTAATGTAGCTCCGCGGTCTGAAATACGCTCGAAACCCAGATCATTGGCCAGGGTGGCCCTAGCAATGAGATCTTTGCTCAGCTCTGGTACCACATTGCCGACTACTGGAAAAATGAGACCCGGATCATCTTTGGAGTGTAAGCAGCCACGATCACATCCTTTCAAGCCGTCTGACAGATCGCAGCATGAACGAGCCTCACGATATTCCTGTGGGTGCACCCTAACCAAAGATTTCTACCAAAACTCAAAAGGTCGCACACAGGACATCATGACATGGGCTGGATCTGTTCAGGCTGCAGTGACTGCGATTCGTTTGACGGGAGCCACCTCGCAAATAATCCTTCTTCCTGGTAACAACTGGACGTCTGCAGAGACATTTGTTTCCAGCGGATCTGCTGCGGCACTCAATATGGTGAGAAACCCTGATGGCACCATCGTTAACCTTGTGATGGACGTTCACAAATACCTCGACTATGACAACTCGTAAGTGACATTCCTGGACCTGTCCCGTGTGCCGTTATTTTAACGTGATACATATATGTAGTGGAACTCATTTGGAATGCGTCACAAACAACATCGAGAGTTCTTGGTATCCCCTCTCCGTCTGGCTCCGCGAATACGGCCGTCAGGCACTCAACTCTGAGACTGGGGGAGGTAACGTCGACTCTTGTGTCGGCTACCTCTCGCAACAGATCGGGTACCAGACCGCCAATTCTGACGGTCAGTCATTTTGGGTTGTCGTGCGCGCTGACGAGTACTGTGACTTATAATGCATTCCAGTCATCCTTGGCTACATCGGTTGGGCTGCTGGTTCTTTTTCGACGGATTACATCCTCAGCGAGACGCCTTACTACAACGTTACGGGCTGGAACGACACCCTGACGGTGTCGATGGCGCTGTCGCCCATGACGAACATGCTCGTCTCTTCCGTTGTATGAGTGTCCGTTGTTCAGTGGAGTGCTGAAATAGTATACACAGCGCTCGAAGCGACCTCGGTAAAACTTGACTTCGTTCAAACACAGCAGATTAGGCATCATATTCATATATCATATACATTACACTCACAACACTCTGCGAGAATACCATTCAAGTGCATCTGTCAAACGAAAAGCGCACTGATTTTCCTGGGTCTCGTGGATGATTCCCACCATCGATCATAGAGCGACCTTCGTGTATTCGAGCGTGAAAAAATATTTTCCGTATCCCACTATGGAGGTAATCGAGGTTTATGCTCTGTGGACTAAGTGCGACTGGTTCCAGCCCGTGTTTCATATATATATGTTGTTTCATCATTCGCTCTGCCATACAAGCAGGCCATTGGGTCGGTTTGTGTGGCTGTGGTCCCAACAACCTTATTGTGGCGCTGCAGTACCGTCACATCGTTCTGTTCACCTTACATAAGTTCAACAAACAGGTCTGGCCGACAGCATCTCTGAAGGAAACCACGAACCGGACGCGAAAAGTTACATAAAATTCAACCTTGACTCTCCGAGACCTTCCCCAGTCGATACGCCTTCGATTTGTTGCGATGATCCAGACTGGTCTCATACAAAGCGCACACGATGATCTCGTGACAGACATATGCTATGACTACTATGGACTTCGTCTTGCTACCTGCAGCCTCGATCAACGGTAGGCTTGGGCTCAAATGTGGCTCAATCATTCCTGATCAATCCCAGCATCAAAATTTGGCAGCTAGATGAAACCGAAGGGACATGGAGTGTAGAGGATGAATGGAAGGTCGTGTTACTTTTCTATGTCATCGAGTTCGATCAACCAATCACGTATGTATAGGCGCATGACGCCGCCGTCTCAAGACTGAGCTGGGCTCACCCAGAGTTCGGTACAATCCTCGCATCGGCCTCATTCGATCGCACCGTCAAAATTTGGGAACAGACCTCCTTTGCAGCTGGCGGGGATGTCCAATCCAATGGTTCTGGCGGTAGCTCATCGTCGAGATGGGTCGAAAGAGCAGTCTTACTTGATGCGCGTGGTACAGTTAGGGTAGTGGAATTCGCACCGCACCACTTTGGACTGAAATTGGTGCGTATTGAAGCAGTTTTGATGCTATCCTCCTTTCTCAACACAGCATTGCTCAGGCCACTGTTTCATCCGACAACCACCTTCGAATATATGAATGCCTGGAGCAATCTTCGTTGGCTACCTGGCAGCTCTGCGAGGAGGTGGATGTCACCACACTTCCGTCAATGTCTTCCCCTTCTTCGCTGTCTGTTGCATTCGCAACACCAACACAAACTCATGCCACACTCGAGGGTGCTTCTGCGTCTCTGGTTGCCCAAGCACTGCAGCAGTCACAAGTTCCGCTGCAGCAGAGACCTGGACTGGGCAACCGAGAAGCTGACGGTGGATGGTGTGTGTCGTGGTGCAAAGAGAGATATTGGGGTGAGATCCTTGCAGCCGGTTGTGGTGGTTTGGGGACTGTCAAGGTAAGCGAGTACATATCCGTTGTGATATGATTCGTTGTTGAGCCTCTCCAGATAATACAAGTGTCACCTTCTCGCCGCCCGACCACGTTATTAACGCTCGATCCGATTCCTGGCGCACACAAGTCATTGGAGACCTCGGGAACGGGACCCTCTGATGGAGAAGTACCAACACCGTATGCGATCACCTCTGTTGCATGGGCGCCATCTTGCGGACGCTCATACCATCTTCTTGCAACCGGAGGAAGAGATGGTCATGTGAGAATCTGGAGAGTGAAACTAGTCGAAGACAATGACGACTCTGAGGGGGACGGAGAACTAAAATGGACAGGCACGATTGTTGCAGACTTTGACCACCACAAGTTTGTCTATCTAGCTCCTCCGAGAGTGCCCCGTTGATCTCCCTTGCAGGTCGGCAGTTGGTCGTGTAGAATGGAACATAACGGGGTATGAACGCTGCAGCAAGATTTACCTTCCTGGGTTATTGATCTATATTTCAGTACTGTCCTCTCGTCAGCTGGAAACGACGGGCGCGTTCGGCTCTGGAAAGCCACGATCGGGAGCGTCTGGAGACCCGCAGGTAGTATCGGAATTGAACAATCCGAAGATTCGCCCGATGCAGACGCGGTCATGGACGATAACGCCGTTGGCGAATAGTGGCTTGGTTTCCTGAGTAGTCGACCGGATGTATGGACTATCTCAAGGAATGAGAAAAAAATCGATGTCATTTTACGCCAAATGGCGAAACTATCGGAAGCAGCCAAAGGCAGGCTACGTGGCATGTGTCCTCAGTCAACGCAGCATAGATCACATTAGGCCCCCTCGCGACCAGATCCCTAGTCCCAAACTTGGAAGGTATGAAGATACTGGTCAAGATCAGCCCAATCACTGCCATTGACACGTGATCAATAATGGTGTGGATACCCGAGTCAATCAGAAGGACTGGTACCAGAATAGGTAAAGACAGGTGATCGATGGAGGCACTGGGCAGTGCCCAGAGCCAGGACAGTTCAGGGTAGGTGCGGGAATAAATCTAATCCTTCGTTCGCAAGCTGCTCTGATAACGATACACCGAAGACTCTGTCGTGGGATGCGGTCTCAGGTTTCCTTGGGAAACTTCGAGGCCGGTGTAATTGCTGACCAGCGGCGGAGTGCCACCACACTTCAAAGTTTTACTGTTTCTCGGTACCATTCCTCACATGGATTGATTGCATTCCCACAGAAACGGACTGTACAAGTCGTTACCTTGATCATTTTTCCTTTGCTACGAGAAAGTGATGGCGTCCATCTATAATTTGAATGCTGCACACGAGGCCCGTGGTTTTACTCGGTCCGATTTGACTCTCGTCCCTCAAGTTCGCTCTGCGCCCCATGGACGAGGTCGAGGAGTTGTACATCGATGGGTTGCTGCTGTCGCAGTGGACAGGGCTTGCGTCAGCATCACTCTTACTTTATGACCATGTGATTAACTTGGCTGACGAGGTGAGTCGTCATGTTGATTATTCCTACCCGCACACTATAATGTACCGAACATGCAGGTGGAACATTTTTGGAGCGGTCCATGGACGTTTTCTAGAGCAATGTATCTCTGTGTTGGTGTGGTCCTTATGTAGAATACTCTCTCTACTGACGGATCTTGCCAGATACGATACTTGGGTTTCACGCAAGTAGTGTAAGCAAGTTCCGTCCCAATTGACAGTGGTTTGCTGACACCGTTTGCTCAGAATTTTGATCCTGAGTAAGTCAATGACTGATCGGGCACGAGACATTCAATGACTATGGCATGGCAGGCGACTGTGCTCGTGTCTTGGTCAGTTGCCTTCCTTGACATTGATCACGTTACACTCGTACTGACTGACGTTCTCCAACTAGCCGTAAGCGTCGGCTTGTGGTGAGTTTACATTCTCTTATCCCATGGTCAGGCAGCTTGCGTCCGCTTACACGGTCTATGGCGTTGAAATCGCCATCATGGTTCTGTGTCAAGGTATGTCGATTGCTTTCTGCTGACTCTCATTTCCAACGTAAATGACTTAGGCGCTATCACGACACGTGTGTGGTACATGTTCGCTCATCGCCCAATCATCAGGAGCGTCGTCGTTGCGACCTATGTAGCTACTACCTTGGCTACTGCCCTACTTTCAGGCATGTTGTGGCCTCATGTGCGAGCTGGAATACCTCAAGCTGGCGTGGAAGTTGTTCGCACACCAGTGATGGTGTGGTTGTATCTTCCGTCACTGTTGTTCCACAGTATTTTGTTTGCGCTGAAGTTATATCGATTCGTGACGAGTCCCAAATACCTGCAGAGAGACACATTTCTTTGGCGGTTCTTGAAGGAGTAAGTAAACTTGATCATAGCTCTGTCCGAACGCTCAGATCATGCAGGGGAATGGGCATGTATGCATGTGCACTAGGTATGGCATTGTCTGTCCCTCCGCCACGATTCTCATAAGGTTACGGGCGTTAGCGTCGCTTCTGTTCGTCGTGATTGGCCTCACGATGACTGATACATCTCAGATTCCGGCAAGTGGTTCGCTACTCATGCCGGGAACTTCGAATTAACCCCTTGACCGAAAAAAGGTGTATGAGACCGCGTTTACTGCAGGGTGCGTTGATCCGCAAAGCAAGTCACCAGCTCGATTTATCTTCGAACCTAGGGTTGTATTTGTCGCGTTGACGGTCGTCTCGGTGTGCCGTGCAATGCTCAGTATCAAGTCGTTGGCTGCCACCGTGCACGTTGACCCTGGGTGGCTGCTCAACCATGCGGAACTGAGCCGTGTTCGCTGGCGCCCGGGTGCGACGCAAGGTGAGATCGTGGTGGAGATGCTCGATGATTCCTACGAGCTTGCCGTGGTGTCCCGTTTTCCCAAGGACGCCGAATTCATCGCGACATCAGAGGACTAGACTATTCGCCACACAGCTCCGTTACTAGTCTCTATGGATTCGACCTGATCTCCAGTTGTCCATCTAATACGTGCGATATGTTACGGTTCTGTATTATTTCGTAGTCACTGGCTTTCTTGTGAGATGGAGTCAAAGGCTCAGGCGTAAGTTCACTTAGGCCCTCTGCTCATCCAAGCTTGTTCCTTCGTTGGCAATGTGCAAGCATCGCATTAATGGGGTAGTGGTAACCTGGGTCGTTGCCATCGACCCGCCGGGGGTTCGATTCCCCCTTAATGCAGTGCGATGTCTTTTTTGACACAATTGTTTATGTAACTAAACATTGACACTGGCTACGGCGACGACGAGGTCGGTTTGCGGGATCATGCGGCGCGTGGCATGTTCTACCATCGCAACGGACCGCCTCATTGTGCACCATGTTCGTGAGTTTCTCCGTGCTGTCTATTGTCCTTCGACTTGAACTCGAATGTCTTCAAGCTCGTTACAGCCGTGTCCTGGTACGACGATGCTTGAGCGCTGTCGCGTCCTCGTCCTCTGCGGAACTTCTTTCCAACACGGAGCAAGTGGTTGGCAATGGCAGTGGGTTCACGACAGACGCTAGCGACGCGACAAATAGAACTGCAACCAACGACGTCCAGGGCGAGAATACAAATGATGGTTTCCCGAATGCGATCCCCGATATGTTGTTCAAATCTCTGAAGGACCGCATCAACCATGATACGCTCATGGCCCTTACAGCTCACCCTCTCCATCTCGAGACAATGACTCCAGTCCAGGAGCGTGTCACGGTTCTCTTGCCTAACCTCTCCCGTCCCTGGGATCCAGAGGGGATCATCCCTTCGAGTGTCCCCAACCCCCTCACACCCGGTTGGAAACCGCCTATGGTCGACTGGAATGCCCCTCGCGACATCCTCGTTCGAGCCAAGACCGGGACTGGAAAAACTTTCGCATACATTATCCCAGCTATTGAATCGCGACTCAACTACGTTGAACATCGTGCCAAACTTGCAGTCATAAATGCAGGATTTGAAAGTTCTGCCGTTATCGCACGGAGCGCCAGACGCGTGTACAGACACAGCTCAGTGGGTCCGCTTATCCTCGCTCCTACGAGGGAGTTGGCCATACAGATTGCAAGTGATGCACAGAAACTCACAACGCACCAAAGAGACTTTGAAGTGCAGTTGTTGGTCGGCGGTGCTGGGAAAGCGCGCCAAGTGAAAGATTGGATGGAGTCGTCAAGAGACCTCGTGGTTGCGACACCTGGACGACTGAGGGATCTCCTGACCAACGACCCAGAGTTCCGGCAGGGGTTCAAAGGCTGCCCTATGGTACGTCCAAGCTTTGAGGTGGGATCTCGTTGCTAACGGTTGGCTAGTTGATTCTAGATGAAGCAGATATGCTACTATCCATGGGGTTCCGCGACGATATTGATGCCATTGTTTCCTTCCTCCCTCGGCCCCCCGTCCGCCAGACTTTTCTTTTCAGCGCAACTATGCCGCGCGCCGTCCGGCAACTTGCGTCGTGGATCTTGTCTCCAAATCATAGATTCATCGACGCTGCACTACCAGACACAGGTTTGATACCACAGCAAAGGGAAGACCCAATAGCCCACACGAGACACGCGAGTCCTTCTGACGACGAGTTAGCGACGCACGATCGCATCGAACAGTACCACACGCTGTGCCCATCTGCTTCCGATCAACTACCCACTCTGCTGAAACTGTTGGCACACGATCAACTTACACATGGCTCAAGCTCGAAGGTGATCGTGTTCTGCCCAACAATCCAAATGACGGAACTCTTCTCGCTATTGTTGCGTTCACTAGCGGAAGACATACTACCCAACGATACCACGGAGATCGTAACGATACATTCGAAAATGAAGCAATCAAACAGGGATCGAACCCGGAAATTATTCCACAAGGCTGGAAAGACTCCAGACGGAAAACCGGCCGTCTTGGTCACCTCCGATATTAGCGCAAGAGGGGTGGACTATCCTTCAGTGACGAGGGTAATCCAGCTTGGTATTCCGAGCAAGGAAGCTATGTACATCCACCGAATAGGGAGGATGGCTCGAGGCATCGATTCCTTCGCACCTGGACAAGGGAAAGATAAAAGACCAGCCGTGCGCGCAGACTTGCTATTATTACCCTGGGAAGCAGGGTATATGAACTGGCAGCTGACACACCTCCCTATAAAATCACTTCCAGTCTCCACTCTCGACGACCAACTCGCTTCTCTCTCCTCACAGCTGCCCACCTCGTCCAGGCTGACCACTGAGTTCCTCAAGTCTGTTCTCGTCGAGATACAGCGCCGGATCGACCCTGTTGACATTCGGAGTGCGGCTGCCTCCTTGCTGGGATATTACCTTCCCCTCGCGCCCCCATTACGATTGGAACCAAACGACGTTTTAGTTGGGGTGTCTACTTGGGCCTCCGAGTGTTTCAATGTCTCGATACCGGCGATCACAAGGTTTCCGAAAAAGTTTACGGAGGCATACGAACAGAGCAGAAAGTCAAAGACAAAGGGTCTGTTTGTTGATGGCCTAAGGGTTGCTGGCCCTTCTCCCCTTGGGAAAGCCAAGTCCAGGAATCGTTCGGTCTGGGAGGGCGCAAATACGCGGAGGAAGCAGAAGCGGTGGCATTAATAAACGACTTGCAATGGAAGTTGTGGCTGCGTTCAGCGGGTTGCCACACTCGTGCGCCACGCGCCGATCCTCAATTACCATTAATGATCTACCACTCGAGCTTCCTGGTTTTTTGCTAGAGTGCCATCTATCCCATAATACTATTGATTCGTTCAACGGATGTTGCTGGATTATCTTAGCAAGTTTGCTAGGAACTTTGTTGCAGACGAAAGACTGGTAAAGCAGTCATCACATAAGTCTATGATGGGACCGAGTCTAGGACGTCGAATCGAAGTCCAAGTGAAACTCGCTAAGTACAGAAGTAACGAGTTTGTTTACTCTTCCATACAGGGCCGGCTTATTGCCCTCTCGACTAATACATTTCAGGTGATGCCCGCGCAGGTGTGACGCTGTTGCTAATGGGACGCTCCCTCATCTGTGCCCTCAATGCTTCTTCGCTGATCATGACACCCTCCGGATGCGGTGGCTTGAAGGACGCCAGCTGTTCTTCCAGTTGTTCCTCAAGCACGGAAGAACCACACGCAGCAGAAATGAAACCAAGGAATGGCGGGGACGGGTTCAATGGCCGAGAACAGAATTCAGGGTGGGATTGAAGGGCCATGAAGAACGGGTGGTCCTTGAGTTCGAGAATCTGCATTCGTTCACTGCGTTCGTCTTTTCCGACAAAGGTGAGCCCCGACGCCTCGAGTCGGACGACTTCAACGGGGTTCACTTCATAACGATGACGGTGTCGTTCCCAAGCCTTGTCTACGTTACCGTACAGTTTGCGCGCTTTGGACCACGTCGACGTTGAAGGGTGGATGCCATTGGTAGTCGGATGGGCCTCGTCAATATCGTCTGGGATAGGGGTCGGAGGTTTAGGGGGAGACATCTCCGGATCAGTAATATTTGCGCAAGGTTGGAAAACCGTCGGGCGTAGACCGAGGCGCATCGTTCCTCCCATGTGCGTGCGCGAGATTTCAGGCATGAAAACGATAAAAGGATGAGCGGTGTCAGGCCGGAACTCGGTCGAAGTCGCGTCTGTATCCTCGTGTCAACGGAAGCCATAAAATCCCTGAACATGTAGTAGCGCAAGCTCACCGTGCACATCAAGGACGTTCCTCGCCCATTCCAGTACGGCGAGTTGGAACCCAAGACAGATGCCCAAGAATGGTATTTTTTGTTCGCGCGCCCATTTAATCGCGAGGATCATGCCCTCGATTCCACGCTGTCCGAAGCCTCCGGGGACAAGAATTCCCCTTGACCCGACCTTAGCGTAACCTTTCAGAGAAGTGAGAGGACATACACGGCGCCCACGACGCTGCGCCAAGCGTCATGGTATTTAGCAGGGTCTGACACCTGCGTTGGGGGTTCGAGGTCCGTGGACTCCACCCACTATATTTCCAAGGCGAAAAAAGGTTAGTGCACGATAATGCAAACCGAAAAGCTGAACGAACCTGAATGACAAGCTCTCGCTTCACGCGGAACGCAGCGTGCTCGAGAGCTTTTATGACGGACATGTACGAGTCCTTGAGGTCAGTATATTTACCAACCAGGACGATCTTGACCTGGTCAAAGAGCCGTTCTTGGCTAGTGCAATGAGTGAAGCGGAGAGTGTCAGAGACCGCGGTGTCACCATGACGTACCTTTTTATCATGCTTTTCCATTTAACACCGAGGGATAAACCTTTAGATATCATTTCCTCTGTAATTTTGAGGGCCGGGAGGTTGAGCCGCTTGCGAAGATATTCAACGATTCCTTGAGACTGGAGCAGCAGAGGAACGTGGTACACGGATGTCACGTCGTGTACACCGACCACCTGCTCGGTCGCTACGTGACAAAACATGGAAATTTTCTCCTTGGTTGCTTTTTCCAATGGCTTGGGTCCTAACAGTCTGCAGGCGATCTATGATACTCGGGTTTGGCTGAAAAGTCAACACCATAAAACGGCAACCCACTAGGTCAGGGAGCAGTCCAAGCCCTCGCAAGGCATGGACAGTCGTCTGTGTAGGTTTAGTTTTCTGCTCGCCGTGCATATCTGGCACGAGCGAAACGTGTATTAGAGCAAAGTTTTCATGTCCAACTCGAAACTGGAACTGCCGCATGGCTTCGATAAAGGGAGCGGATTCTATATCCCCAACTGTACCCCCGAGCTGAAGATACTTGAGGCGCTTTCACTCGTAAAAGGGGGTAGCGCGTACCTCTACGATGCAAAGGTCCGGCTCCTCGCCAGAATTGTCAACAGGAATTTTCGAGACGCGATCTATCCAATCCTGGATAGCGTTCGTGACATGGGGTACGATCTATCGAGTAGCGCGTCAGGCTGTCCTACACGCCGATTAAATCAGTCCCACCTGGACCGTTTTTCCAAGATATTCGCCTCTTCTCTGTGTCCAAGATTAACAGGACAAACGCGAACCGCTTGGACTGACAACAAACCTCCTTCTCGATCACATCCCGATAGATCTTGCCAGTAGTTATGTTGTTATCTCTCGATAGTGTGACGTCCAGATAGCGTTCATAGTTGCCCAAATCCAAATCCACCTCACCGCCGTCATTCAGAACGTACACCTCCCCTAGTGAGGATACTCAGAACACGGACAAGGAAAACGCCATCTGTCGCGATCTCACCATGCTCAGTGGGTCGCATGGTACCAGCATCTATGTTCATGTAAGGGTCTATCTTGATTGCGGTGACCTTGAGGCCGGCCGTCTTCAAGAGCAGGCCGGTCGACGAGGCTACACGTCGGACGATATGAACAAGGAACTATGGGTACTGAGGACGTTGCATCGCACCAATGATGCCCTTGCCGATTCCACTGACCACGCCTCCAGAAACGAGGATGAACTTGGTCATTATCGCAGGAGGAGAACGAACGAAGAGACCAAGAACATTTTCAACGCGACGTATAAGCGAAAACAATTATGCTTAGTCAGCTCTTACCACCTGACGCCTCTTCCGGATCGTAATTAGTGTGTCCGTTCAATCTTGCTGCTTTCAGCGCTGGTTCTACTTCTAATTACAAGACTTATTTCCAATGTAACGTTGTCATGAACCATAAATCCGTGGCCAACGCGGTCAACAGTATCAGGAGAATGCGGGGAGATCAAGCTGAGCTGGCATATCGCCACCCAGGATGGCAACGATCAAATTCTGGGCAGCGTATGTCGCCATATGCTTCCGTGTCTCCAGCGTCGCACTGCCAACGTGCGGAATGATTATACACCTGCCGCGTTCCGAGAAATGAGCCTAGTATAGACTATCGGGCATCACGGCTCACTTTGGTTCCGTGACAAGCGGGTGATCCCTCGGCACGTTTGGCTCGCCCTCGACAACGTCAAGTCCCGCGCCCCAGATCCATCCCTCTTGGAGTGCCTTCGCGAGCGCACCGGAATCCACCAATGTTCCTCTGCTCGCATTCACGAGAACGCTGGTCTTCTTCATTTTCCTCAGCAAGCCTTCATTGACAACGTGATAAGTTCCCGGGCCACCCGGTGCGAGGACAATCAGGATATCACTTTCGCGGGCCAGTTCATCCAGGTCGACCTTCGAGACTGCCTTTAGGTTGTGCTTCTTTTGCAATTCTGTGTCACGCTGCACGTTTGGCGGAGTTGACGGATTCGACGAATACAGACAATGGGTGATGCCGAATGGGACAAGTCGTGACAGGGTTGCTTGAGCTATCCGACCAAATCCGATGAAACCGACTTTGCGCGTTGGAGAGAGCACCGTCGTGCTCAGCTGTGGTCCGCAAAGAGCGAAAGGAGACCACGTGAAGTTCGGCCACTGTGAAGGTCATCGGCCCGTCTTGAATGCATAGTTGTGGGTTGAATCGTCACATACCCCTCCATTTTGTACAAGGGTGTATCCTACTCCGCCATTTCTTCCTGCCATCAATACCAGCATCACAGTTAGGTCGGCAACTGCAAGAGCAGTTAAGAGGCGTGCAGCTACACGGTTGGACTTGACTTGCCTGCATCAGTCAGAACGTCAGGGGTATAACCGATTCTGAGCCCTCTCTTTGCCGCAGCTTTAAGGTCAATATGTTCTATGAAGCAGAGAGCAGGATAAGCAAACAATAATTATGTCTGACCTGAGATGACCATCTTACCGTATCCAACAGACAGCGTCGACACGACGCGGAGGGAAGATCCAGCTATGAGCCACAAATTGATCAGGGCCCGAGGAATTCTCTCTGGGTAGCTACTGTGAGCCGACCTTTGTCCAGGAGTTCCAAATCGACCTGAAAACGGAATCAATCGTATATAAGCGTCTTTCCACGAAGGACACACTTTGTCTGTCAGCATGACGATTACCCCACTTGCGCCTGGGACGTTCTCCAAAAGCCAATTCCTATCGCATGCACGGTCTTCCGGCCAGACAACTAACTAGTCACCATGTTGGACCAGCCCAGTCAAGTGGCATAGCAAGGTACGCGAACATACCTCCAATTCGTTCCTACTCTCCAGTAGTGGCATGACATCGGGGCCAAGGTTGCGGCAGACGATGACCTTGTAACGTGGATTGCTAAGATGAGAAACGATCGAGGTTAGTCGCGTAGTCGGGCTCGAAGGGTTGGAAGCGAATGACCCGGATTGTGCCATCGTGTCTGTTCGCAACGCCTATCGACACGACCAGCACAAGATGGTAGTACGTGTGCGATAGCGGAATTAGAGCGATCTTGGTGCTATCGTCGTATCACAGAGCAAGCTCGTCGGATCGACCGGACCGGCGGCCCACTGAATCCGGCGACTCCACGATCTGTCGCTTGCCTCGACAAGAGTGAGTTATTCCTGGTATCCAGTCAACGAGTCATCCGAGCTGCTGCGGGCTGACGAAGGGACGTATTCGTTCCATTTTGCGAAAGCAATCACCAGCCTAAACCAGGTGCGATCGCGCCTCGTGACACTGGCTCATCATCGTCGCCTTCAGAAGTCCCTATTAAATACAAATTCCGCTAGTATGCAAGGGAAGATAAGATACAGGAGCTCCATGACGTAGTTGGCCGTTTTTACCCGGTTTCCAAGGTTTATCTATAAGTCAGCCTAGTGATATAATGGTGCCTGAAGGCCCACCCGCGACCTTGGTGTCCGTTACATGGGTAGAGTCGGCATCGTTTTGCAAACACGGTATGGCGGGGAGATCATAGGAGTCACTAAGCATCTCTACCACGATCTCACCTTCCGTTGAACCTTGGTGCCAGCGAACACGGCTCAATTCTGCGTGGTTGAGTAGCCACCCAGGGTCGACGTGCGCGTTTGCGGCCAACGACTTAATGCTGAGCATCGCGCGGCACACCGAAACAACCGTCAACGCAACGAAGATGACACTAAGTTGGAAATTAGATTGAGCTAGCCGTGTGCGTTTTGACGGATCGAACGTACCTCCCGCTCAGCGCGGTTTCGTACACCTTTCCAGTTGAGAGTGGTCAGTTCAAGGCTGGACAGCTTAAGCAAACGAGCGAGTACTTGCCGGAATTTGAGAAGTATCAGTCATTGTCAGCCCAATTATAATGAACAAAAGCGATCCTAACACCCGCCCCTTTCAGAACCGGTGTGCCTGAGAAATAGGCCATGTCCTACCCATTGCACACCCATACATGAACATTCCCCTGCTTAGTCTGAGTATTGGAACAGAAATTGTGATCAATATTACTTACTCCTTCAAGAAACGCCACAGAAAAGTGTTTCTCTGTCTGTGCAAGGATTCGGGACTCGTGACGAACCGATAAATTTTAAGCGCAAATAAAAAGCTGTGGAGCAGTAACGATGGGACATATAGCCACGCCATCGTTGGTGTAGGGGAATATTTTGTGCCCGTTTCGAGTGCCGCGGACCGTATATCGGGCAACAAAAGGGCTGCGATCAGCGAACCGGCCAAAGTGGTAGCTACATAAGCCATGATAACAATTTTCCTGATGATTGGGCGATGAGCGAACATGTACCACACCCGTATCGTGATAGCGGCTGAGTAGTTTGCGTCGAAAATCAAAGTCGTACGGAACAGAAAGCTATCAGCGTACCTTGACAAAAGGCCATGACGGCAATTGCAATGGCGTAGAGCATATAGGTAGACAGAAGAGCCCTGGTCGTACAATCAGAGCATGAAGGTGACCCTGTGCATGCTAATGCTCACGACTAAATGGAGAAGGCAAATCAGTCCGAGTCTGGCTCTGCAGCCATCAGAAGATACTAACTAAGAGACTGGTACAGTTTTCTGCCACGTTAGAGTCAGCGAACTTCTCGTCGCTGCGCGGTCACTTGTCTCACCTAGGATCAGAGTCCTGAAAAAACGGGTTGTTGTCAGCAAACCATTGTCAATGGATGTGGGGTTGCTTACACTACACAAATGAAACCCAAGTATCGTATCTGGTATCATCTCTTAGTAGGCAGATATATTCCACACGGCAACCGTACTAACGCAGAGATATATTCCTCTGGAGAAAGTCCACGGACCACTCCAAAAATGCTCTACCTGCACGTTCGCTGAGATATTAGAGTACGGCTAGGAAGAGTCAGCTTCACGACCCACCTCGTCAGCCAAGTTAATCGCATGGTCATAGAGTAGGAGAGTTACCGACGCAAGTTGTATCCTCTGCGACGACAGCTCCCCCTTTATGGAGAGTAACCCGACCTCGTTCATAAGGACGAGAAAGAAATTTGAGTGTCGGGAAGCAGGTCAGATTGGGTAAGAGCGCGGGCTGCACATGCAACGGTCAAATTATAGGATAAACGCCATCACTATCGTGGCATTAGAACCTTATCAAATTCGTGAGTGGTATGCGGTGCTTGAAGCGTGGTTTACCGTAGAGCATTGCTCGTGATCATCAACTTCAAGGCCCAACCAAGCCGATGTTGCCACGGGTAACGGACCGACTTCCTGTTTAAAGTACAATTGCTGTCCAGGAAGTGAACGGCGGGCTTCCTGTGGGAACGCGACAATTGAGAGGGCGAATGAGGTTGTTCCTATAACCGTTATGCGGTGACGAGAGATCAACCATATAACCCAAACGATCTAGCACTGGTCAGCGACCGCACTGGTTTCGGAATTCCACAAGGCATAAGAGATGCATCCCCACGACTGTGCCTTGTTTCGTTTCACCATTAGTGAGTCACATACCACAAACGCAGTACTATTAGCACATCTGCCCTGAACGGGTCCAATGCGATCTCAGACGCAGCCTGGGAGAGACCTTGAGTGAATATTTATTGAAAATAGCATGGTATGACCGTTGAGGCGCTTGGACGGTCGTCGGTCACAGTGGTGGTCGGTAGGTCCAATCAGTTATGCGGTGCTCGTCGTGATGTGTGCATCAAATAAATTAGCGTGGAAAACATCCAGAACAAGATAATCGCCAACATTAAATCAATCCAGCAGGCCTCGAATAAGCATCAGTAGAGGCAGTGAGCACTGGCTGCGGACCTCGGAAATCAGCGTGTGGGCACCGGGTGAGGGAGCAGGTAGTAGTAGACATCGAGTACGTTAGCCGGGCCTGACGGTGTTGACGGTTACGGGTCACGACCATCGACCGGTGGCCGACTCGGACCCCGGATGGTCGACCACCTGTACAGGATCCAGCCCGCAAGGGGCCCAGCGTCTTGCAGGTCGACCGTATCATAGGTCGTTCTATATAACGGTCTTGCACGATGACCAAAGGCCAGAAATCGTCCGCAACTTCCGGCACACGCAAGAAGAACGCACGCAAGGCCGCCCAGGGATCTTCAACCGCTGTACCTCCTCCCTCACCAGTTCCTAAGCCATCCAAACCCAAGGGAGGAAAGAACGCCAAGCTATCCAAGAGAGAAGCCAGAGAACAGCGCAAGAAAGTCTACATCCCGCCGACCAAACCAGCCCCACCCGTCCTCGATCCGCTCGATACGACGGGTCTCGCTCATCTATTACCACCAGAGCTCGTCGTCGTTCTCAGGGCGTTGGGCAAGAAAGACGCTGTCACGCGAGGGAAAGCGATAGAGGAGCTCTCAAAGTGGGTCGAGGAAGCGATCAAAGAGCAGGCGCCACGCGGTCGTGACCACGATCGATATGAGGAGGAGCCAAGCGGAACGGTAGATGTGGTGGTCAAGATGCTGCCGGTCTGGGTGCGTCTCTACATCAAGCTTTTGGCCTCGATGAGTAACGTCTTGTCAGCTCCACCGTGTCCCGGTGCTCTTCACCCACCCCACGCGGCGACTTCGCCATCTCGCTGCGTCCCTTCATATCTCCCTTCTTCGTTTCGATCCGGCGCGTGAGGCTCTTCTTACATGGACCAACGAGATCGCGTCCCAAATTGAGCTAGAGACACTCTTGGGGACGTGGGCGATGCTTGCACATGACATTGATCGTGGGGTCGCCACCGTCGGAATGAAGGCCTGGGCAGACTTCATCACCACAGCTCCCAGCTCAGCGACAGGTCCTCACGCTCAACACACGCGGTCTCAGGCAAAAATTACTCTGGGTGCCCCCCTCCTCGTTTCCCTCCTCAAATTTGTTCAGTGCACCGTCCTCGATCCGCAGGGCCTCCACGCAGCTTTGAACCCAGCTCCTGTGGCTCCTCCGGTAGGTCCACTTCTTCAACAGGGCTACGAAGGCGCGCCACAGGGCAAGGGTGTGCCCCCCCAAGGTAACACCGCGCACCAAGGGAAAGGCGTCGCGCGCGGAAAGAAAGGGGCCCCAATACCGCAACCGCAACAGAAGAAAAGTGGTCGATACGTTCCGTCCACCACCGACTCTCGGTCATCTACTCCAACTTCACTGCCCGACCAAGCAACGAGTGACGGCGCTGGTGAAGAGGATGGCATGGACAGGGCTGGAAGACTAAGAGTAGGCGCGTTGGGCGTCGTCAGGTGGATTGTAGGTGCGTCCTACCTCACCATTTAGCACTCGGTGAGATGGTCATCGATGACTCGCCATCCATTTTTGTATGCGCTGTTCGATTATTGACACATTCTGCCCAGATAGCTGGCCTGATATCGGTTCCGCGTCTGTGACCAACCTCCCTATTTTAATAACACTCCTTTCTTCCCCCGCGTTCTGGTCGACTCTTCATCCCGCAACCGCATCCCCGGACGCCGTCAACAAACAGTTTTGCCCATTCTCGATTGCTTCGTTCGGCCAAGGCCAACCTCAAACCAGGCAAGCCACATGGGCGCTCGTTGGATCCTTAGTTGGGGCGTTTAAAGGTCTGTTTTTGTCTTCTCGTTGCCTTGTTTATAGGGAGTCCATGTTTTGCATCCCCTCTGCATCTCCTCCTTCTTTTGGACTGTGTCTCAATGGAACATGCATTTGGTATTGGTTATACATACGACTCCTAACGCATACGTGACGATCCTTGATACGACTAACACTTTGTGGAAACAGGTCAATTGCCAGAATCCCTGATTCGGATCTTGAGCACGGCTGTACTGCGTTCAGCCTGGGTCGAAACCGATATCGGAGTACGGGCAGCATTAGGAGGTCCCTTGATGCTCTTCCTCAGAGGTATGGCATATGCTTATATGGATAAGTTATTGCACGGTACGATATGCGGCGTAACAGATTACGGCCAGGCATGGACGATCGACGCAGAAAGTGCGTCGAGGGGCTACAACGACCTTTGTACCAATGTTGGAGACACAGAGGGTGACGACTCTGATTCTGAGCCAGACGCGCAATCCAATTCAGAACCTGAATCCGAAGCGGATGGCGGGAATGACAACGACGAAGCGATTAATGCCGTTATTGAGTCGCCTCCTGATGAACGGCTGGCGTCTGACGCTTTCACGGAATTCTTGCGGTTCCTTCAGCTCGGATGTTCCGGATCTCCTATGGAGGGCTATCCACTAGTATTGCTCGTGTTGGCGGGTATCCCTACTTCGGTATGGTTCCCTCTGCGCACCCTACGCACGACCTAAACACAATGTATCTAGATTCTTCCTACGGACCTTCCACCGACCTCATCAGAGAACGACGAAGAGAAGGGTAGACAGGGACCCAGTATCCACCCCATTTCGCAACTGCTTACATCCTTCTGGGCTCCGCTCGATGGAGGCCTGCTTGATAGACGAGCAGCCGCCTCGTCATGGCTCAAGGCACTTGGTGAATGTCTAGCTTTAATCGTTAGACGGGGGCTGCACACCGAGAATATCACTATACACGCAAAAAGGGGTGCGAGAAGGCTTCTTGAATCCCAGGCTTCCCGTTTGTGGACCGAGCTCGTCGCCAACCGGCTGCGGGTCGAGGAAACCGAAGCTGCTGGGCTCATAGTTGGTGCAGCAGACAGATTTGGAAAGATAGGGGATGGTACGTTGACGTCGATCTCATTACACTGCGAATTAGGATGAACCGCTGATCACACTTGCAGATCTATTCGACGCATTCTTTGATGCCTTGTGTTCAACTATTCTCGACACCCTCTCTACCTCCGACCACACACACGATCTCGCGTCCCTATTCTTCCATAGATTCACTTCCACGTTTGCACCGGATACTCATGCAGGTCAGAAAGTACGCAATGCGCTAGAAATTTACACACGAGGAGTCATCGAGCGTCTTGAGACTGCCCTGGACTCTTCGGACCAACCACAGAGCACGAGGACTGACAAGGGTCCCCTCGCAGCACTTGTGAAACTTATGGATACATTCGGACCTTCACTCTTTGATGACAGGGATTTATCTTCTCGCACTGATGTCATATTCGCTACACATTCTGTAACGCTTCTGCAAGTGTCGATACCAGGAGTATTGGCATACCTTGGACATCGGTCCAGATCCTCTGATCAGTCAGGGGGCCAATCGCAGACACAGGTGTTCTGGACGGAGCTTCTAGGTGCAATTGCATCTTCTCCGACGAGGGTAGCTCTATCGCTGTTGTCCCCGCTTGTCGATGCCTTGCTTCCGACGCATCTCAGGGGTGCGAACGCAGCAATGGATGAGCTAGTGGAACGCTTGGTGAGCAATGCAATAGCCGCGGGTGGTCAGGGGAGTGAGGAGGTAGTTGCGACGAAAGTATTAAGTGCCCCAGGTATGGAAACTCGGCCATCCTTTCGTTTTGTTTCTAAAATACCTCTAGAGCCATTCGTTTCGCCTGGTTGCTTGGCCACGATCGCGTCCATGCTCTCGAACAAAGTCGCCACTGTTGCGGAAGCAAGGCTGAGATTTGCTGGCGTGTCCCGGTCTGAGTTAGACGATGTCCCAGACCCGGCTGAGGTTGGCCTTGCCGTGGGACTTGTGAAGAAGTTGGCCGACTCACATTATGAATTCATTGGAAACCTTGCAGCGGATCTCTACACTGGGATATTTTTGCTTGGGTATGTCACCCCCTGCGACGAAGAGATATCTAGCAACAAATGGGTCGAAGATGCGAAGGCGCTGTGGGGGTCTTGGATTTCAGAAGACGACGAGGAACAACGAGACGTCAAAGATGTTGTCGGCACCCTTGTGAAAGAGAAGTTGAGAGGTGTTGTTCTCGATCAAAAAGCGAAGACGAGGTTGGTACTACATATTGTCTCTTAAGCATCTCGTCATTAAACTAATTCCTGGTCCAGACCCGAGCACATCGTTCGATGTATTATTCCGTCACCTCCTGGTATTCATTTCGACCCTCTCACAGACATCCTCCCGTCGCGTGAGGAATTTGACACAATGTTAGACTACTCTTCTGTTCCTTCGTCGACCACCTCTCCGAGCTTAGCGCTCTTCGACTCCACGCTCCCAACCTCTTCAAGCACCCCCACTCCTCCTCTGAACTCGACGTGTAGGAAGTATGCACGTGCCGTATTCGCTCTACTTACATATCTCACCACATCACGCACCGTCGCACGATCCAACCTCTGGGCGCTACGTCATATCCTCGTTCTCGGCTTCTATGCGAGTGAATACCTTCGTGTACAGCACGTGCAGGATGGCTCTGTCACCCTTAATCTTACGAGGGAGCATCTCGAGGATGTTGTGGAGAAGGTCAAATCGTTGGCAACATATCTCCTGGGTCGCGTAGAAGATGGCATCCACACGCAAGTTGTGAACGCGCTCATGAGCAAGGACAGCGCGGTCGCTCTCAAAGATGGGAGTCTAGCGTCGTTTGTCGTTGCGGCTGTTCGTCATGCCCAAGCGCAAGATAGGGTAAGGGATGCGGCAGTGCTCGGTGTCGTGTTGCAACACCTGTTCAGCGATGCCACGAAGGACGATGTCGATTTGTGGTTGGCTCTCGCGAGAAAGTTACAAAAAACAGGTGGGCTTATACGTCCCCATTCGTGTCCGAGCATATTCATGTGCTGAATGCTTGATCTCTTTCGCTAGCTCCCCAGACTACCATAACCATATTAGCCTCTATCACTGCATATGCGCTAGAACCGCCCAAGCTCGATAGGTATCGCAACGAATTGGCTGCTTCGCTCAGTGGTGTTCGTCCCAGCGCAGCATCCACCACGGGTCTCATCACCCTTCGGCTCCTAGCTGCCACGGCACCTGATCCCAACACCGATGTCATCTTCCTTCCACAGCAGCGCGCCGTGAACGTCATGAAGGCATGTCAGACATGGGTTGCCGCAGAAGAAGACGACGGCGTGAATGAGGACGTGGAGAGTGCCATGACGCTGGTATTTTTCCACCTCGCTCCGATCTTGCAGAATGTCCCTGGGTCGCACTGGGATTTCATCTGGGATGTGATCGAGAATAACCTGGAGGTGCGTCATGTTTGCTTCCGACCGATATGGCGGGTGTTGATATTAAACAGAATTGCTCCCTGGCAGACAGTGCAACTTTGACGACCCTCGGAAGGACATTAAGACTGGTAATCACCATTGATGATCTAGCATCGACGAACAAGCTCCTTCGCGCAAACTGGGATGAGAGAAGAATGGCGGTTTTGAATCTCATCAGGGACGTGGCCGCAGTCAATACGAGTGAGTGATCGGGGTTGGTATACCTATAGTTCAGAAGTTGATCCCATCTAGTCGGGATGCACTACTCCGAACCTCGTACGCTATGTCGCGAGTTGGCTTTGTCTATCATCCAAGATATGCCATCTACAATGATGAACGAGAAGACATTACCAAATGTAAGGACATAATCTTTCCGCCGAGTATTTTGTATCGACAGAAACCTTTCAGATGTGCCACCTACTGGGAGACCAATCTCAGGAAATCCAGAGAATGAGTTACCATCTGCTCCGCCATGCTGCTCAAAAGCGAACAGAGCATTATGTAATTGAGGCGGGTGTCGACACGGAGGACACTGTGAAGCCAGAGTTGCCCCCTGAGCTTCTCGTCATGTTACAACAGAACATTGGTCCGGGAGAGGCACCTGATCCAGAAGAACAGTCAACTCTGCACAATGACCAGGTATCTGGATGTCTACTTGCATGGATGATCACATTCGATTTGTTTACCGATGCTGTGCGTATGCTGTTAACAACACCGGAAGTGTGGATATTGACGATGGATGCAGTCGATGAAAGTCCGCTCGAGTTATTTTAGTCACATGCGGAGCCTCGATGTCGTTTCTCAAAATTTCATTCCAAATGTCTTTGACATTCTCGGTTTGTTCAGCGGCGGGAAGCGGGTATTCAAGTTGGATGTATGGGCTGTTGACGAATTTTATATGGAGAGTAAGTGCAAATCGGTCTTGTCTCGAACTAGTGTTCATTCCTATGGATAGCCTTCGAACCAGAAAGTCCGCTCAGCTTGCAGCTGTTGGCTGCCCACCTTTATCACCGGGCCCTGCTCACCGTCCCCGCCCTGATCCGTTCGTGGATCTCGGACTGTACTGATAAACAACTTCTTACTCGCGTCGTTGACTATACTTCATCGTACTTTTCGCCTGGCATCATCAGGACTGAACTTGCGCAGGTCCGACAGCCAGGTGCCTCGTCCGAACTTTCGACGACAGAAAATCTGACTGTCAAGGTTTCGTCTACATCTGGCGAAGTGACGGCGTCGTACATGGTTGATGAGCAGCCCCTCGAGCTCACCATCCGGATGCCGAGTGACTGGCCTCTGCATAGGCTCGAAGTGAGGGACACTAAGATGGTAGGTGTCTCTGAGGACAAATGGAGAGCCTGGATACTTGGCGTACAGCAAGTCGTGTGGCAACAGGTATATCATACGGCTATAGTCAGAAACGTGACGTGACATATTCCCCAAAGAACGGCCGCGTCGTCGATGGACTGACACTGTTTACGAAGAATGTAACACTCCACTTCTCCGGGCAGGTGGAATGCGCGATATGCTATTCGTATGCTTTGTAGTTCTTCATCAGTTTGTCACTCTTACTTATTTGCATCTCTTCCCATAGCATCATTAGCGTGATGGACGCAAGTTTACCCCAGAAACCATGCAAGACATGCAAGAACCGATTCCATGCCAGCTGTCTGTACAAGGCAAGTTCATGCTAAACAATGCCTCTACTGCGAGATCTTGACTACGCATGTGATACGAACAGTGGTTCAAAACGAGCCATTCATCGAGCTGCCCGCTCTGTCGGTCTGACATTCTGTAGGTGCATCTGGGAGGTCGCGGGCACCATGGATGACACGGATATTCTTGCGTCAACTTGGTGAAGTGTTCCCGTCATGTGTAGCGCTACAATTGAAGACTCGGTGTGTATTCAATTAGAGTTCTCGTCACAACTCTTTGTTTCAAGATGGCAGGATGCTCATTGGCAGGTCTGATGAGTGGCCGGCGTTAACGTCCGCCCAAATGTACAATGAATATCGCCAGGATATTGCACAGCCTTGACAAGTCTTGACCAACGCTCGACACGTATGCTAATTTATAAAGTTCGCCGAAGTTTTTCTGCCGTGTAAACCAGTCCAGAAAGGATGGCCACGTCGTTGATGGCCTGACATTGGAGTCGCCAAGTGCAGAATTTGTGTACTTATTGTCATTGATATGCTTGTCGCCGTTTCAATTTGCCTTCGTTCCGCGACATCGAATGGCTATTGACGTCCAAGACATGCAAACTTCCAATTCCACGCCAGTCGTCGGTATCTCAACCATACATGGAATTCGAACAGCGGTTCAAAACGAGTCATTCAACTACTGTGCTGCCATTGCCAAACTTGTCAAATGCTCCCGTGCAAAAACATTCCCGTGGTCACCTGACTGAAAAGTTTCAGCCTTCCAAGCTCCTGCGTGCTGCAGTCACTTTACTAGTACTCGCCTTCCTGGAATTATCGTTACTAAACAATCAACCACGATGTGGACCGCAACTCACAGCGTTCCGCAGTGTTCTTTGGCATCTTTTTGTCCGGAAACCAGTGAAGAAGAGAATGTTATATCCATGCTTGCTCAAAGGGGCAGTCACTTTGACTTGCTTGTGCTAGAACACGTCAATTGGCTAACCTTCCCGAGCGATGGGCAGCAAACTTGCCATGACCATCATGCGGGACTTGTGCCTTGTGAATGGGAAGGCGATGAACCTGCACGTCCTCATCCGTGCCATCCTCGTGCTTGGTATATCACGCGTCGTTCCATTACCATAAAGAAAACCGACCTTCAAGGGAATGGCCGTCCACGAAGTCCGATCATCATCGGTTCATCGTCGAACCCACTTGGGCTAAAATATCCGTTACTATATAATTCGATAGTGAGTCTACATATGTTGCCACTGAACAGTGAATCCCTACGGCCAACCTGTGCACGATGGATGAGCTGCATTATTCTTCCACTTTCCATGACATGGAGAACCCTAGCGAGCTCAAGCCCTTGGAGGAAGAATTATCACAGGTCGAACGTGCCGCGCTAGAAGGAAAAGTTTGGAGAAAGCTCGACGCGTGGATCCTCCCATTATGCACTGTCTTCGGTTTGCTCAATTTCTTGGTACGCTCGTAAACTTTGGTTTCAAGCTGTGCACACTCAGACACGGGAGATTTTTCAGGACAGGACAAACATCGCGAACGCGCGCGTGGCTGGTTTGCAGACAGCACTGAAGATGTCGGATTACCAGGTATGCAGGGAACTGTAAGGGTTTGCACTATTGGTTTATCGTCTCAGTACACGTTGGCTGTGACGGTAACCTATCTGTACGTGCACGATTATTCGTGGCCCTAGGACATTGGCTTATCGTGACCAGACCGTATATTGCCGTCGAATTTCCGTCCTGCTTGCTCTTGAAGGTGAATCACTGCATCGTTGATAACGCAGCCCATCATACCTTTCGATGTCATAGTATGTGGGACCTAATATTATGCTTCCTGCTATGATTTCACTATGGGGAGTGGTTTCCGCCTCACAAGGTGAATGACCATCGCCTTCATTTTGATATGGGATGTTACTTTATATTGCAGGGTTTGTCAAGAGCTATTCTGGATTGCTTGCGTGTCGATTCTTCTTAGGAATGCTTGAAGGTTTGGACATTCCACAGTATTATCCTCTGTATTCACCAACGGACCAGGTGGTATGTTGCCTGGAACCGTTCTCTATCTCTCTTTTTTCTATCCTCGGGAAAGGCTGCAAATACGGTATGCAACGGAGGCTACCGTTGTCGTCCAGTATCTTACACGCTCTCTAGGGTTGCGACTGTTTTTGCGTCAGCATCGTTATCGGGTGCCTTCTCCGGTTTACTCGCTGCTGCACTTGACCTGATGAATGGGAAGAGCGACAAACCCGGATGGGCTTGGATATTCATTTTGGTGTGTTTTGGGACGAACAGCTCCATGAAATTATGCTCATCTGTCTTTACAGCAAGGAATATTTACATTCTGCTTTGGCATGATATCTTTCTTCCTGCTTCCTCGCTCTGCTGAAACGGCGCGCTTCTTGACAAAAATGGAACGGGCGTATGTCATTTCCGCCCTTAAACGTGCAGGGTCTGTATCAGAGGACGAGGAACAGGACCGGTTTAGCTGGACTGAGGTCATTAGATCGCTCGAGTCCCCGCACGTGTGGTTCCTCTCCGTCACCCTCTTCTTCAGCGGTAACATATTCATTCGCTCTCGCAATGGGTTGTGTTAACTGGAAGTGGTTGAATCAGGCACGTTGCTGCTTGGCCTGGCTTAGTGGGCTCGTTCTGTCAATCAAGTCCCCTCTGGCCACTGACGCCTACTGTGGTAGCTTCGAGCCGATTATCGTTACCAGTCTGGGATACACAGGCAACCAGGCTCAATTGATGAGTGTGCCTCCGTTCGCGACCGCCTTTATTCGTACGTGTTTCGACGAAGAACTCTTGAATATTCCTTTCTCTCACCAAAATATAGTGTCACTGGTCTCGTCCGCGATTTCGGACCGCTACCAATGCCGTGGATACATCGCCATCTTCTTTTCGTTTCTGGAAGTCATTGGCTTTACCATGTTTTATGGTACGTCTAGGGCGTCTGACCTAAAATGTGTGGATACCTGACCAATGTCCTTGCTCTTGGCAGCGAGCAAATCGAGTCATGCCCGCTACGGATCCCTTTTCTTCTTCATCACCGGGGCATACGGTGCGGCGCCAGCATTGATTACGTGGGTGGCAAATAACAGCGCTCCACACATCCGACGCGCGACTACCTCGGCGATAT
>JBBPLN010000172.1:0-35276 GCA_038089815.1 Sutorius eximius | reverse complement strand
GGACGATGAGGAAGATGTCTATGATGAAGATGATGAAGATGACGACGACGAAGACGAAGATGAATTGGATGACGACGAATATGACGACGAGGAAGACATCTATGATCTCGGTGATGAAGACTATGACGACGAAGACAGAGAACTTGAAGTGTACTACCCGATGCTCTAGCAGTGAAGAAACCGCGATCGCGCGCTAAACTCACATATGGTACCGAGTAAGTGTCTGTTTTCAGATCTCGAGTGGAGGACTATTTAATGGTTCCAGATCACGATACTCGTCCTCCGACATTCAGCACAGGGATTAGGAAACCAGGTTACTTGTATTGATGACGGCGCCCTTTCGGCTGATGGTTCTATGTACTGTGCATTAGGTTTCATGTACCACAGGTCCACACACAGAGGACAGTGACGAACCGGTGGGAAATGAGCCCATCCACACAGAAGGCGCGATGAGAGCACCCTGACGTGCAGACGACGGTGCCGACGAGACAGAGCGCGAGTGCACGAAGTACACAGACCTGAGAAGTTGAAGCCGCAGGAGACATCGAAAGATCCTGCAGGCACGATGGGTGACGCAGAACGTCATCCAGACGGGCCTACAGAGCCCCACGACGAGCCCGAGGGAGCGTGCAAGCGAGAGGGCAAGATGGGGGTCGAGGCCACGAGACAGTCCAGTCGAGAGAGTTGCGAGCAGGCGAGGAGGGCACGGGCGATGACGGGATGAAACGCGTCGACCCGAGGGACCTACCGAGCTGCCAGATGAGGTGGGTAGTCCATCCAGCCAAAGTGGAGAGCCGCGTGACAACAGCGCAGACGGACGACGTCAAAGGTGAAGCGCAGCGCCAAAACGATGCGCATGACGTCAGATCGACCACGAGACGTCATGGAAACCATATGGAGCGGCGCGACAGCCATACGGACGTGTCATGTCAAGAGAAAGGCCGAGTAGGTCGGGTAGGCAAGCTGGACGACCTGGGAAGTGTCGAGGCCGGCTCGCAGCAGGAAAACCACGCGGACCGCGTTAATATGACTGAGACACGAAGCGAAAGGGACGGCGTAACGAGCGGCGCACGCTACGACTCGAAACGAGTCGGAACACAGTCCCTAGCCGCAGAGAAGGCGAGTCAGCGCCGATGGCCCGAAACGCGAACGAGCAACGTACCAAGGCTGTCCCAGCCACCGATTCGCCATCACAGACGTCCATCGAGCCCATCAACCCACCGCGCCGTCGAAGAAAATCGAAACCGCGAGCTAAAGAAGTTAGCTGCACCAAGACAAGAAAATGTACATACCAGATCGAACGGCCACGTCAGGGCCGAATCGAACGGATCGGAAGTGTCGAGAACGGAGCGTCAAGGTTACGAGCACCTCAGCAAGGCACGAGGTGCGAGTGCGACGACCTTGGAGGCCAACCAGACAAGATAGCACGCCATCACTCAGACTTGCAGCGACACGTGAGCCGCCACTTTCCATATATGGATACCGCTTGGAGACGACATACCGTGGACTCATCTCTGTGCACATACATAGCTGCTATGTACTAGTACACGGACACGATTTATTCGTTTATAGGTAACCTTTTAAGGTACTTTCACCCTTTTACTATAGGGCCATCGCCGAAAAGGTGACAATGGGTCGTCGTCAATAGTAACCTGACTTCCTATGCCAAATGTCGGAGGGTGAATATCGTGATCCGGAATCAGCACGTGCCACGACTGTCTGGGCTTCCATACGAACTGCAGTCACGATATGACTTTCGTCGACTGAGGATTTGTTGAATCTGTCCTGAAAAATTTCAGTCATCTTCATGCCCTGAGTCAGGCTTCAGTACCCTCAGTGCTGACTCGTTTCTACCATATTCAATTCGCCCCACCGATCGTGCCAGTGCACCCAAACCACCCCTAAAGGTAACCTCTGGCATGTATAGAGTTCTAGCATCGCGTGCTGAATGACAATATCGGCAGTCTCGCGCGTCCATGTCTAGTAATTCCACGGTGCCCTCCCCACCGGTTGCAGGAGGCAGTCTACTTTCAGCGACACCAGCATTGGGCATGGTCACCGACGCTTACGCACGTATCCGTATCGACGAGGAGATTGCCGCAGCGGTCTTGGTGTTATGCAACCTCCGCACCAAAAAGAACACCTTTGTGCCCATTTCTCGCCTTCCACCGGAGACTCTCGCAGTCATATTCATTCATTACGCTCGCGCGAGTCATGGAAAACACAAACGCGGACGCATCCCTCGCTGGGTCATGGTTTCCCATGTTTGTCGCCATTGGCGGGATGTTGCATTGAACTGTCCGACCTTGTGGTCATTCCCTTTCGTGCTTTCGAAACGCTGGACGGACGAGTTGCTTGCCAGATCAAAGAGGTCACCCTTGGCAGTCCACGTGGATTTCACAACGGACAGGCTCTCAGTGGCAATGGACTTTTTGGAAAAGGTTGCACCTCAATCTCGCCGCATTCAGGACCTCTTTTTATTGCTCCCATATGAAGAAAATGAGCGTAGCCAAATTTTGCGCTTGTTTTCTTCACCTGCTCCCCTCCTACAACGCTTACGGATCTCGGTGGCGATAAAGTACTACGACAACGCAGTTACTCAAGTCTCAACACCTCTCTTTAAGGGGGATGTTCCAGCACTCCGCACACTGGAGCTGAGACATTACGCGTTTCCGCTGACACCACCAACACTTCGTGGGTTGACAGTTCTTAAGCTGCGCGATCTCCCATCTCCCTGTCAGCCGACACTTGCGGAACTCAAGGTTGCACTCAGCCACATGCAGGATCTCGAACATCTTCATCTCGGGGGTGCCCTTCCTAGCGTTCGCAATAATTCCACTGGTCCATCTTTGGAAGATTCTCAGGCACTCACTTTCCCTCGGCTCTCCCGTCTTTCAATCGTGGCGCCATTCTCGACTGTTGTCGCGCTCCTGTCTAGTTTTGAACTTCCATTGGAGGCGAAAATTAGATTACGATGTCACCACGAAACCGGCATAATTGACTATGCTGCAATCCATCCCCTTCTTGCAAAGCGATTCGCCCCGCCTGAACAGGGACTCGCCTCTGCTCCTATCATTCGTACTTGCTTCATCGAAATAAGTAAGACAACAGTAGGCCTCGCCTTCAGCCTAGCTGAATATGATTCTGGTCACTATGGGTTCTCGGGCTCTTCAATGTCTTATTCCTTGTATGGGATAAAGGAGGAGTGGGATCGCAACGTTCCACTCATGATTGGTGTCCCCCTAGGACGCGATCATCACGGCCTCAACCTCATGGCGGCAATTTGTGGTGGCATCTCCCCGACTAATCTTCGAACCGTCCTTTTCACCTCTGCCATCAATATCACCCCCTCACCAGACTTCTGGATGAACACCTTTGGCCACCTCCAGGAACTGCGACACATGAGACTATCCCATATCAACTTGGAGGGTTTGGCCAAAGTTCTCTTTATCCCTCCTTGTCATTTCCCGCCGCCAGAGAATAGGACCAGAAACCTGGATTCGGGTTCAAGTCCAGTATTTGCGCCCGCCCTGCAAGAGTTGTGGTTCTTCGGCATACGTTTCTTCAGTGGTTGGCTCGGGAACTGTTCTTCTCTCAGCCCAAGATACCTCTGTGATGCCCTATCCAGCCGTCAAGCGAAAGGGTATGGTCTGCAGTGCCTCGGCCTGAGAGAATGTTCGGATATCAATGCTGAAGATATGGACTCTTTGTGCGAGTCGGGAACTGTGATCGATTGGGGTGGATCCACAGGGATGGAGCATCCTAAGGGGGATGACAACAGATATGGCAACAAGAAAGATCTCGATGATGAAGACGAAGAAGACGAAGAAGAAGAAGACGAAGAAGAATCCGGGGTGTACTACCCGATGGCCTGGCAGTGAAGAAACTATGATCGAGTGCTAAAATCCCGGTGACTCAATGTGTTGTTGAATATAGTACTATCGATGGCGAGTAAGTGCCTACTTTCAGATCAAGAGTGGACAAAAGTCCTCGTCTATACACTTGGCCAATTATCTAGCTATAATGTAATGAAGCTGATGATTTGGAGAGCTTTGTCGGAAAACGTTAACCACGCAGGAGATGCTTGCAAAGAGATACAACGCTCAACACCGCACGGACTACCTTCCACGTTGCGTGTTGCAAGGCCGGTTCCAGAGGATTAGATCCACATGTGGTTTGCGGGCTTGCATTGAAAGGGTAGGCCACGAAAGTCACATCAGTACTATGAACAGCCTCACGCCGTCTTCGCCATCACACCGCCCTCATGTTGCCGTCGCATGACCCTTGCCTGTCCCCACCCTCTCGCTCTCAGCCTGACGACGACGGCGTGACCGCAGAAGTGCGATTGCATCGTCGTCGTCATCGTCGTCATCATCGTCATCATCATCGTCCTCGCCTGTCCTCGCCCTCGCGCTCACCCTCTTGTGCTCCCCGCACGCACTCACCCTCTCGCACTCACCCACACCTCGCCGTCGCACACTCTCGTTCCCCACCATCATACCCACCTCGCCTACAGAAGATGACAACACGACGACAGCGATGTGATCGCGCTCCCGCGATCGTGTTGCCGTCGTCGTGCTGTCGTCCTCACCTCCTCATTTTTCGCCTTCGAACCCACCTCACTCCCATGTGCCTCGTGATGACAACGCAACGACGACGGCATGACCACAGAAGCGCGATCATGTCATCGTCGTATCGTCGTCATCCTCGCCCGTCCTCGTCCTCTCGCCCTCGCCCACGACGGTGACGACATGGCAGTATTGTCATATCGTTGTCGTCGCGACTGCCCGCCATACCTGCGGGTATACCCGAGGGTACCGTTTGACATACCCGTGCGCTAACCCGTACCCGTGGGTTTACCTGTGTTCATTCCTACTCACCAGGAGGAGGTTGAGTCGACCCAGACGAGGCGGGCGACGAGGCGGGCATACCAGGCGGTTTCCACAGCGTCCAGGGATGCAACACAGACAATAGAATGTGGCGCAACAACGATACGAAGGCACCGCATCGAGTTACAGGTCGAGGGGACCATTTGGGCGATATGGTTGAAACGGACGACATCGAAGGCGAAGCGCAGCGCCAAAACGATGCGCATGACGTCAGATCGACCACGAGACGTCATGGAAACCATATGGAGCGGTGCGACAGCCATACGGACGTGTCGTGTCAAGAGAAAGGCCGAGCAGGTCGAGTAGGCAAGCTGGACGACCTGGGAAGTGTCGAGGCCGGCTCGCGGCGCGAAAACTACACGGACCGCGTCCATATGACTGACACACGAAGCGAAAGGGACGGCGTAACGAGCGGCGCACGCTACGACTCGAAACGAGTCGGAACACAGCCGCTAGCTGCAGGGAAGGCGAGTCAGCGCCGATGGCCCGGAACGCAAACGGGCAACATACCAAAACCGTCATAGATGTCTATCGAGCCCGTCAACCCACCGCGCCATCGAAGAAAACTGAAACCGCGAGCTAAAAAAAGGTAGCTGCACCAGGACAAGAAGATGTACATACCAGATCGAACGGCCGCGTCAAGGCCGGATCGGACGGATCAGAAGCGTCGAGAATGGAGCGCCGAGGTTACGAGCACCGAGTCACCGAGGTAGTCTGGTGACCAGCCCGTCCAAAAGAGGCAATGCTGAGGCGAAGCGTGCCGTCGAGCGACACGCGAGCGGAAACCAAACCTTGGGTACTTCCGACACTTTCTAGAGTCTACTGGGATCGACCCCGCTCGCACCGCATTCGTGGATGATAAACTGGAGAACGTCGTGTCGGCGCGGTCCCTGGGGTTCAAGGGCATCGTATTCACGTCGTTCGATGAGGTTGCTCGTGAACTGAGGGCCCTCGTGCGGGATCCTGTGATCGAGGGGGAGACATACCTGCGCAAGCACGCCAAGGAGATGAAATCGGTCACCGACACGGGTGTCGTCCTTGAAGAAAATTTCGGGCAGCTTCTGATCCTCGAGGCGACGGGAGACCCGAGCCTTGTTGATTATATCAAGTATCCATGGCTATGCAATTTCTTCAAATGTATAGTTGTCTTTCTCCAGTCGGTCATGATCGCTGACTGTTTACGATAGCGGAGCCAGTCCTCACTACGGCGTCATATCCCTGCGACCTTGATACCACGTCCGTCGCATGTACGGTGACGGACGACTTTTCGCTAGAAGTGAAGAACGGCATCATGGATGAGATTTTGACTCTCAAAAATAAGGACGGCATTATCCAGACATACTTTGACGCCACACGTCCCCGAATTGGTACGTTTTTGGAAATTTCGCATGTCGTGTGCCACCGTATTCATGGTATCGGAATATGCTAGATCCTATCGTCTGTGTCAACGTGCTCACCTTTTTCTACTCCAACGGCCGCGGAAACGAGCTCCGGGACACCTTTGACTGGGTCTACGAAGTCCTGAAGAACCGAGCATACACGAACGGGACACTCTGCTACTATGGCGCCGACACGTTCCTCTACTTCCTCTCCCGCTTCCTCTCCGTGTCCATCCACGCCCGCCAACGCTTTGGCAAGCTGTTCACCCGGCGCGTCGCGGAGCACTTTGGCGCCGAGGGGGACGCCCTCGCGCTCGCCATGCGCATCCACGCCGCTGCTGCGGTCGACCTGTGCGACAGTCGGGATCACGAGCGACTCAGGCGGATGCAAGAGGCGGACGGGTCGTGGCCGATGGGGTGGATGTACAGGATTGCTGCAAAGGGGATTTTGATTGGGAATAAGGGCTTGATGACGGTGTTCGCGGTGTCGGCAATGCGGCGTTACAAGGAGCTGGAGCTTCGCTCGCAGTCCTTTGACTAGAGCTCGGGCCATTCGCAATCATCCAGTTTATCATAGATAGATGGTTCATAGACGATAGACCCCCCACGGCGAACTGTGGGCTCGAGGCAAGATTGGTTTCCAAGGGCTTCATGAATCGCAGGGTCAGCAAGTGGAAGATATGCAGAAATGGCTTGAAATTGGCTTCAAGTGCACCAATCTCGGGTATTGGTAATTAGATCTCCCATTGAGCTCCCTTTTGAACCATCCAACTGGTGTGTGACTTCCCTCTTCCGTATATACCTTATAATTAGTGGAAGCCAGTCACCCAAGGACCTGCATCTATCGCGCTGCCTTGCTTGCAATTCATGGACTCATTTGCTGAGTCAAGGAAACGCACGTGCTTACATTTGTATTGTCTCGGTAAGGGGACTTGGTTGCTTCGCGATCGCCGTCGACCGACAATTTGCAAGTCATCTTCACGCCCTCAGGTTTCAGTATCGTTTCTACCATACTCAATGCGCCTCACCGATCGTGTCAGTGCACCCAAAACACCCCTAAAGGTAACCCCTGGCATGTATAGAGTTCTAGCATCGTGTGCTGAACGACAATCTTGGCAGTCCCGTGTGTCCATGTCTAGTAAAATTTATTCCAGTCTTTCCACAGCACTCGTGGTACACTCCCCACCGGTCGCAGGAGGCAGTCTGACTTGTTTCTACCACACTCAATTCGCCCCACTAATCGTACCAGTGCACCCAAACCACCCCTAAAGGTAACCCCTATCATGTGTAGAGCTCTAGCATTGCGTGCTGAACGACAATATCGGCAGTCTCGCGCGTCCATGTCTAGTAATTCCACAGTACACTCCCCACCAGTTGCAGGAGGCAGTCTACTTTCAGCAACACCAGTGTTGGGCATGGTCACCGATGCTGGCGCGCGTGTTGATGATGAGATTGCCGTGTCGATCTTGGCATTACGCAACCTCCACACAAAAGAGGACACCTTTGCGCCCATTTCTCGCCTTCCACCGGAGATTCTCGCACTCATATTCATTCATTACGCTCGCACAAGTCATGAAAAACTCAGACGCGGATGCATCTCTCACTGGGTCATGGTTTCTCATGTTTGTCGCCATTGGCAGGATGTTGCATTGAACTGTCCAACCTTGTGGTCATTCCTTTTCATTCTTTCGAAACGCTGGACGGACGAGTTGCTTGCCAGAGCAATAAGGTCACCCTTGACAGTCCGCGTGGAACTCACACGGGACAGGCTCTCAGTGGCAATGGACTTTTTGGAAAAGGTTGCATCTCAATCACACCGTATCCAGGACCTCTTTTTAATGCTCCCATATGGAGAGAATGAGCGTAGCCAAATTTTGCGCTTGTTTTCTTCACCCGCTCCCCTCCTACAACACTTACGAATCTCAGCGATGATATGGCGCCACAACAGTGGATCCACTTCAGGCCCAGGACCCCTCTTTAACGGGGATATTCCAGCACTCCGCACACTAGGGCTAAAAAATTATTATGCGTTTCCGTTGACATCACCAACACTTCGTGGGTTAACATTCCTTAGGCTGCACGATCTTCCATATCCCTATCAGCCGACACTCGTGGAACTCAAGGTTGCACTCAGCCACATGCAGGACCTCGAACATCTTCATCTCGAGGGTGCTTTCCCTAGCGTTCGCAGTAACTCTAGTGGTCCATCTTTGGAAGACCCCCAGGCGCTCAGTTTCCCTCGACTCTCACGTCTTTCAATCATAGCGTCATTCTCGACTGTTGTCGCACTTCTATCTAGTTTTGACCTTCCGTTGGAGGTGAAAATCAGATTACACTGTCGTCAGGAAGCCAGCATAAATGACTATACCGCAGTCCATCCCCTTGTTGCAAAGCGATTCACCACATCCGACCAGGGACTCGCCTCTGCCTCTATCATCCGTACTTGCTCCATCGAAATAAAATCGATGTTCGTTGCCTTCGCCTTCAGTACAGCTGAATATGGTTCTGGTTACCATGTGTTCTCGGGTTCTCCAACGTCCTATTCCTTGCACAGGATAAAGGAGGACTGGGATTGCAACATTCCACTTAAGCTTGATATCCACATGGGAGACCTGAATTACAAGGACCTCGTGGCAGCAATTTGTGGTGGTATCTCCCTGACCAATCTTCGGGTTGTCCTTTTCACCTCTAATATCGATATCATCCTCCCACCAGACTTCTGGACGAATACCTTTGGCCACCTCCGGGAGCTGCGGCACATGAGACTATCCGGAATCAACCTACATGGTTTGGTCAGGGTTCTCTCTGTCTCTCCTCACCATCTCCCGCCGCCGGGGAATAGGACCGGAAACTTGGATTCGGGTTCAAGTCAAATATTTGCGCCCGCCCTGGAAGGGTTGTGGTTCTTCAACGTGAATTTCTCGCACACACGTGGTGATTATTTTTGCACCCCAACATGCCTCCGTAGCGCATTGTCCAACCGCCAAGCAGAAGGGTATAGTCTGCAGCGCCTCGGCCTGAGACAATGTGTGCATATCAGTGGTCATGATATGGGCTCTTTGCGCGAGTTGGGGACTATCATTGATTGGGATGGAATTACAAGATGGTGGTACGACTCGGACTCGGACGAAGATGAATGAGATGACGAGGAATATGTCTATGATCTCGATGAAGACGACGACGACGACAAAGAAGAATTTGGGGTGTATTACCCGATGCTCTGGCAGTGAAGAAACTACGATCGAGCGCTCAAATCCCAGTTACTTACATGTATTGTTAAATATAATACTATCGATGGCGAGTAAGTGCCTATTTTCAGATCGAGAGTGGACAATAAACAGTCCTCGTATACACGCTTGGCCAATTATCTAGTTACATGGTATCATATATATACGAATCTGATGACTTGGAGAAGCTTGTCGGAAACCAGCATCATCGAGGGACCACGCAGGGGATGCTTGACAAGAGATAGATATATATATCACAACACTCAACACCGCATGGACTACCTTCCAAGTTGCGTGTTGCAAAGCCGGTTTCAGAGGATTAGATCCACATGTGCTTGCAGGCTCGCATCGAAAGGGTAGGCCACGAAAGTCACCGCATCATTAGTAGAAAGGGAAAAAAAGGAACTTGTCGACGAGAGATGCGGCGTGAAATCGATTTCAGCTATGACGTCATCCGGCGTCAGCGCAAGACCGCAAATGGGTTGAAGCAACATCGGCGACGAGATGACTGCATCATATTGGCGTTAGAGAGCAGTAAAGTTCACCAGTGCAGTGGTTCTGTGAGGAGTCCGACTCGCCAGGAATTACTCGATCGCATTGTTATCCTTCCGGCCCGCATGCACCCGCTCCATTTCTGCTACGAATTTGAAGTATATTAGCACAACACGATGATAATCACTATTAGCAGTGTACAGATGCCGTGGAAAGTACATATCCCAAAACCAGTTCTACAAATTTAGATTAAACATGTGAATCAGAGCTACATGGGCTCGCAGAGCGCCTGGTTTACAGAAAAGGGCCATGACGACAAGAATTACAAGTTCATCACCGATCCTCCACCACGTCTGTCGACACGGCGATTGACACCACCCAAAAGGATCTTGATCAGCATCTCGGCTGTCAACTTGATCCCGAGGAACGGCGTCGTATCGACGATATCCTGGCGCGCGTGCGATTAGTGTCACAAGTTGTACATGGCTAATGTGTTGGCTCACTCGTATGCCATGGGTACCACTCAGATCGTCGTCTAACTGTCTCAGGAACTCTGTCGCCTGTCTGTCGTCTCCTATTTGGACGAACTGGATTCCGACCTTTCACAACCCGAGGTCAGTCACCTGTACATCGGCCTCCGCACCATTCGAATTCTCTCACCTGTGCAAGAGGGTAATTTCCACGGTCGAGTCTGCGTGCCAGCGAGACGATGGAATCTGCTGGTTCGTCGGCTAAAACGGTGTTAGCTCCTTCAATCGTACTGAGCACGTTTGGATGCCTTACTCGGTGCGCCATCGGTGATGACGATAAAGTTAACCGGCTTTATTTGTTTGAGGGCAGACGAATCTCCCTTTTTCTTCCTCCGAGTGGCACTTTCGAGCTTCTCGACGTAATCCCCGACCAGAACATCGAGCTTGTTGGCAATGGGCGTGAGCCCTTGTGGTCGTACATGCCTGAATAGCTGGCGGACACTCAAGGGGTCCTTCAAGTAAAATTAGATTCTTAGTCTGATTGAAGAGCGGTACGTCGACCAATGCTTACCTTCACGTTAACGCCGCATTTGGTGTGATTGAGAAAGTGGATATCGATTCCGTCTTTGTCATAGGTGGCGGCAGTCTGGGCAAGACCGCTCAATGCGTCACAAGCCTGTCAAAATCACGTTTGAATGCCACGCAGCCAAAGCCATCACAGCAACGTACCTGTTCCCAGCGATGATCTTGCAGCATGGACGCCGAGTCGTCCATGATGATTACCGTGTCGTAATCACGTAGCATATCCAATGCATTTTCCTTCGATTCACGACGCATGGGAGCCTGCAGATAGGCAATGTCTCGAAGACGGTTAGGAGAAGCAAACGCTGGATGAATCATGAATATGCGAGTGCGGCGAGAGCCAGGAGACGGTTTCATACTTTCAGAGGCTCCGGAAGACCCAGCGGCGGAAGGGGGACTCATATGTTGCACTCCATTAATAGGAACTTGAGGGGCGACACTACTCGTGTATGGGGGCGGCGCGGCCAAACTCGAGGTTGACCATTGGTTGCCAAGGCCGGCAAGCCGTTTCTTCTCAACGTCGGCGTTAAGATCCCCAGCGTGGACCTGCGGATCTGGCTCCTTTGGCTGCAACGAGCGGCCCACGAGGCTGGAGGATCTTCCTAAACATAGATTGAACTTCATTGTGCGAGATAAACCTGCAAGGGAGGGCTATGGGGTGGGATATTGATATTTTCGACAACAATAAGATGCGTGGGCTAGGGTAAAGGATGCGTCTGGGGAATAATCTTGGCCATGATCCATCCTCCGTTATATAGTGGGTCGATCGACCAAGCTGAGAACATGCGGATCATGTCCGCATCGCCTGGCTGTCCCCCTGTTGCATGTTCGGCATAAAGCACACGCGTCTGAAAGAAAGATCGATCAGAAATGAATGCACCATGGGACCGGCATCGGGTGTCCACGGTCGGTGTTCTTTGTGGTACATGTTTGGCGCCTGGGTGCGCAGTTCCGACACAGCAAACGCCTTGAAGTGTTCCTCAGAAAGTTCGAAGCTGAACCGATGCCCACACGACTAGCACAGGTTCATTAGAGGAAGACAGACAGCGAGAAAAGACAGCGGTGCCAAGTCCGAAAGAATAGCACAGCACCGCCTTGATTAGTCACAACTCGACAAGGGTTTCAGGTGGCGCTATGTAACACCTTTTGGAAACCGGCCGTGGCCAACGGCGGACACACTGAGATGAGCGGACAACAGAACTGGACCACGCTCTGTAGGTGACTACGAGAACAAAGGGCGACCACTCTATCTCTACGGTGAGTGGCGGGGATATCTATGGTGCATGGCTTACAACCTTGACGTAAAATGCTGCTCCGTAAAACCAGTCACCACACAGAGATGTAAAAGCGGAATGAATTCTGCTGGATGAGGCTGTACGTAGACTTCCCAGTGTGCACAGAGTGCCAGATCTGTCACAAGGTAAGACCAGTGCTCAGCATGTGGAATCTATTTATTTACGTGTAGGCTTGCACACGGAATTAACCCACAAACGTGCCCCGTCGACGGCGAGTTAGAATCGCAAAGTTGTGAACTGCTACCAGCTGAACTATCTCTACGGCATGCGAGGTACTTAGATATGGAACCGCTAGTATGCCAGGGAGTTTGCACGCGTTTCATTTTGCCGCGAACGATTTCGTGAGGAAGAAATCATGATCTTGGGACTCGACAAATTCTGTCCTGCACGACAGATGTGGCAAATGTCTGTCATTCGTAAAGACATCCTAGATAGTACCGATAGTATGCGTATCAGCAGGCAGTGCTACAGCAATGAATACGGCGATTGTCGGTCCGCCAGCATTGGGAAGGCGTTCGTGCTTGCCAACACAACCATCTGTTTCTCATGTGAAATATATCCCCTCATATATCCCTTGTAAATCATATTTGCGACGAAGCACTCTGCCTCGTCCTCAGAGACGTCGCTTCCCGAAATAAGCAATGAACAGTGAAACACGGACACGGGGATTCGTGTACTTTTGTCGCACACTATCCACCTGCGTACCGAGCACTCAGTACCGCGGATAAGGGCCCAGACAGGAGAAGACGTACACGCGCCTGAACAGCCCTCTGATGCAGAGTTCACGTGCCTTTTCAATTGTGATCCAAAGATTCAGCTCGACGAGACGCCGCTCCCAGTGATCGAGTGCTGTATCATATGCCGTGATGTCTCCTGTGCGAATTGCAGTTATGAATGGTGAGAAAAGTTCATCCAGGACAGGGAACCGGTCCAGGAGTATTCTGGATGGGAGGTGGCCTCGCAGGATGCGTAACGGAATCAAACATGTCAAGATTCGCCTACAAGTGTGACCTGTGAGCGCGTTCTGCGTGCCCCAATGGCATTCGGACATACTCTTGATTTCTGTGCGCTTGAATATGACAATTATAAAATGCAAGCGTAAGTTCCTGTTCTGCCTGTAGAGGGGTGAGAGGGTATGCACAGTAGGTTTAGAGGACAAAGTTACTTTGGCGTAGTCTTCATTCAAGAAGCTGAGCATCCCGAGATAGTATCGGTAAGTAACCTTGGATCAGTAGTCGACCTTTAGCAACTCAAGACATGTTGTCACCAGGATGCGACACACTTGATGTGAACGAGGGTAAACAGTTAGAGGAGGTATGTCTGGATTCGCATTCAGCGCTCGCAAGATGTTTTTCGCCAAATATATTCGTTTGACCTAACCCACTTTTAGTGGAATGAAGTAGATACTCACTCGGAAGTAACACTTCAGGACAAGACCGACAACGTAGTAGATCCCCCATTTCCGGGATTGATCTCCCGGAGATGTGCTTGAGACATTATTTGGTGTAAGTGGAATAAACGTCGTGACGTGTAACTTGAGATACATACCGGTCTGTCATACAGTTGCTGAATGCCTTCGCCACGACCCCAGCAGCGCTCTCCATGCATTCAGTGCTTTGACTATTGTACTTTGCATGGAAGTCGGCCTGAACCGATGGAACGCGTAAAAATCCAAGGAACATGTCAAATAAGAAACTCACATCGAAAGCAAGATCCCTGAGATCACGCAGCATGGAGAATAAGGCGGGCAGGGTCCACCCTGTGTTTTGGGTGAAGAACCGGAAGAATAGGCTGATAGTCTATCTTCACATGTCCTTCTCGAGTCCAAAGACAGGATAGACGCACGAAATGAGCTGAGACTGTTCGCTGAAAGCCTCCACTGGTCGTTTCCGCGCGACATGGGTCGTGACCATCACATATCGAACAGCTATCTCATCCCATGGGTTGTCTATACACCCAAGGTACTGGGAGGTCAGTGTGTCGCGCTGGCGGTGCGTTGTGAGGATGAATATCAAAATGTGTATCCTTTTAGCGCGTGTTGGGCCACGTACCGATGGATTTTTGAATTCCTTTACAAGATCCTTCCCGTGAGGGCTGGTTGGTCGAAGCAAATATGCCAGGCGTTGTCCATCCTCGGCTTGTACACTGTCGCTTAATTGCACTAGGAACGTAGTGAACGGGATGGCCATATCATGTAATACTTGGGGCTGTCAACAATTTCGCTTGTCCAGTTTGCGCTAAGAAGGGTCTCGGCGTCGCAGATGACAGAATAGATAAGGGTGATATGCCTTCTAAATGCTCGAGTCGAGCAAGTTGGCGTTAGAAGTAAGAATAAACGACGCGAGGCGAACCGTGGCGGCGCATGGCACTTGACTCCGACGCCGACGCCGACGCCGACTGCTTGCCTGCTTACCCCCACCCAGCACACTGGATATAATCCCAATTCCCTTCTAGCATCGTGGTCAACGAACGGATCCAAAGGGCTCGATCCTGTTTCCCGTACAAATTTACCTTCCGACGTTGAGTGAATAGGCTCTGGTCGACGAACAACCCCTCAGGGATCAGCAGTCGTACGCGTTATACCTTTTCAGATTTTCATTTACTCATACAGGGGTCGCGATAGATGTAGCATGGTCCGCGTGTGCCATGTGGTCTCAGACTCTCAGCCAGTTGATTCAGACAGGCATCTCACTCTCAGGCCTCGGACGCTGTGTGGTTACACACGTCTATAACCAGGACATCTAGGTTCCGAAACGTGCCAGCAAGTTGCTGGGACAACACGCCACAAATTGTCAAACTAACAACGACCGTCCAAGGCGTGAAGAGAAAAGACTCCGTATCTATTACATCCCCAACGTCAAGGAGCTGCTTCCTGACCTGGGTACCCCGACTCGCTGGGGTCTATCGGGGTGGTGGTTTGGGGGCTGGAAGCTCTGCTACCCAATCAATTCGTGCGCCCGGTAGTGCACTAGGCTTTGTAAAGCCTGGTTAAGTTGATCGAGAGATGGACTGCATCGAATCGAGCATACCGGTCACGTGTCAAAGATGTCAGATGTCGTCATCTACTGTATAAAAGAGATGGCGCTGGTCCCCTCTCTACGTTTCCACCTTGCCCGCAACTATGGCTTTGCAACCATCGCTCAATCCATTGATCGTCGCGGGGACAAAGGATTCCCCACACACCCTAGAAGTCTTCCGTGAGTAAATACCAAGCACCCGTCGTCATGCAGGGCGGCTAACGCTCTGTTGTAAGTCGATTATGTCTGCCCGTTCAGGTACCTATTTTACATTTGGGATTGGTATGCACACGGTTGACACGTCGTACACAGTGCGAAGCTCTCGCGTACGGTCGACACCGTGCTCAAGCCTCGGTTCGACAAGGGCGGTAAATACTACGGAAAGGTCAAGCTTATTGTAAGGCTGCAAGTTCAGCCGTGGCACGGGTCGTCAACTTTTACACACGAAGCTGCGCTCGCTGTCAGCTCAACGATATAGTTGAGGTGGATCAATGCTGACGGACATCGATTCCTAGGTTGTCCGAGCTTCGCCTGAGCACTTCTGGGCGTTTTCCCGCAAGGTAGAGAGCCTTTGTGTTCCCTTGTTGTCTTCGTGTGGTTTGACCCAATCTCCCAGTTATTCGGCGAACAAGAGGATTTCTACGACATCCCCACCTCAAACCTCACCCCTTTGCAGATCCGGGAGAAACTCGCAGCCATCGCCGAGTCTGTGATTCCGGATCAAGGCAAAGTGGAGGAATTCAGGGAACTTCTCAAACTCAAAAGTACCCCGAACGGTGGCGTGGCCGTCACGGATGATTTGAAGTACACAAGTAAGTAGAACTGTTTCGACGTCTTTAGTTGTTCATCTTGACGTTCTGCTCCAGTCAAGTTCTCCAGACAGAATGGAATCCATGTTTCGCCCACCGCGCTGTGGGATGGTCTGATCGCTAATGAAATCTCCAGCTCTTGGGGCGAGGCCGAGTGGTCCAAGTTCCTCTCTGAGAAGGTTAAAGTATAGGGTCAACACAACTGCACGCATGTTTGTCGAACCAGGTCCATTCCGATTTTTGCGTTGTACTCTGACATCACCAATGTATGATTATCGTTTGACTCTGGTTCGGCGTTGTGTACTTTTTTAAGTCTATGTATGTACGTGGTACCGCTTGGACTAACTTAGTAGGCGAATTCAATTCGAAGAGTCCATTACCGCTCCGGTGTCATTCAATGTCGTTGTTGATCCTACCCGACGATCCGACGGTTGGACTAACCCCAACACAATCTTCACTTCATTTTAATATGAGCGCTGGACTCGCCATCTTTACGTTGACGCAACTTTGCTTGCTTGGGGTATGCGCCTTTTTCATCCCTTTCTGTACAATGCGCTGAAGCACGCACCATCGTAGGGTGGACCGTTCCCATTCCTCGGGTTCCGTAATACGTCCGTGATGACCGAATAAGACATTTGGCCAGTTTGCGCGAAATAATGTAATTATTTGTGAGTTCAAGGTTTGAAAGTGATCTGGATTATTTTCGTTGCTCTTTTGGACAGCTGTGAAGGTGGGCGTCGTGCAGTTGCTGTGAATAGTGTCTGTTTGGAATCATACCAGGCCAGTGTCAATTATTGATCATGTGAGTTGAGCGCTGCTGCAGCCTCTAGTCCTCCCGTTTAGGGGAACCATACTGATCCATGCCTGCCTATCCCCCAAGTTTGCGAGGCTGTATACGGACAGATCAATGGTCGAGTATTGCAAATTTTGTTGATTGGCAATTTCGCTCATCTATCGCAGTCCCTGTCGGAAGGCTTTACCGAGCGACTGCTAGCTCATGGACGCTCTGCATATATAAGGCGTATCCCTTAACATCCTCCAGAGGCCTCTTCGATCCTTTCTCATGATGAGATCACTCGCTGTCATCCCTCTTCTCGCTGGCGCAGTGGTATCTGTGCTTGGGCAAACAATCGAGCTCGGTACCCCCTCTGACGGGGATGTCCTGTACCCGGGAGAGAGCTTCACCGCTCAGGTCATCCTGCCCATAAGTTCTCAGCATGCGGCCCAGTATGGATCCTTTAATGAAGTTACTGGTGCAGGGATCCATCGAATATTGCTACCAAGTTGGCATCGCGCTCGCGATCGACAACTGCAACAATGGCGTTTGCCCCCAGCCGACTGATCAGCTCGGGAACGTTCTTTATGCCGGTCCCTGGACGCCCACTGCACACGCCCCGGGTGGATATTAACAGAACTTTACCTTGCAGGTTCCAGATTACATGAGCACTGGACCTACCATCTTCACCCTGACACATCTCTGCTTGCTTGGGGTAAGTTGCCTTTCTGTTTGTTGCCTGAAGACACACTAAAGATGGGGGTCACTGCAGGCTGGGCCAACCCGTTTCTCGAGTTCCGTAACGCCTCTGTGACGATTGACCAAGGGTACATTGGGCCAGTTCAAGTAGTGTGATCGGGGTGTTACAAGTGACTCGAATTGTGTTTCCCTACTGCTCGCGAAAGCTGCGAAGCTGGGCGTCGTGCCCAGTCTTTATAAATAAACCTTACCGGGATCGGAATTGGCGCCGCACCCCTCGGAAACAGGTCGGTGCTAGGGGCGACGTGGAGACACATAGATCCGATCCCATAAAGACGTACCGGGCGCAACTTGGGCGTTGCACGATAAGTTCCTTATCCTTATCCCCTGCAGTCGCTCTGTTCTTCTTGTTCGTTGTTTGTTTCCGGAATGATCGGTCATATGCTGGAATTGTGGAAAATGCTGTGGGAGCGGGGTGTATTGATGGGTGTCACTGTAGTTCCGTGCGGGGTCAAGCTGAGAATTGCAAATCTCGACTGTCGAGTTACGAGTGAGACGGCTTGGAGACAGCACTCACTTGCGGCGGGCAGGACTGCCCGATATTTGCCCCTTCAAACCCCTGTGTTTAAAGTTCATCGGTGACTGGCACAGGCTTGTGACCCATTCATCATTTCTGTGTAATCCCAAACGGGAACGCCACCACACTTTTTGGCCATACTCGCCCGCCAACCGAGCTTTGGCGCCGTTGGGTCATGTCAGCCTAACTGCATAGCGCGTTGCTGCGCACACGATGCATGACCGACAACCGGAATTTGTGTGGAGGAAGGCAGTGTTCAGGGTAGTACTAGCGTTGACCTGCACCGTGTCCAGGCCCTCATGATTGCCGATCAAAGAGTGACTCGCGAGGTCAGCTCCACGCGCTGCAGGGACAGAAAATGATGGGATGATGGGAACGATCATCGCCGCTGCAAATACACTTTACCTACTTGCCGCGGTGTGTCGCAGGCACAGCTGAGTACACGCCGTGATCCTCCAAGGTCGGTGTAACCCTGGACTTGTGAGGCCGCGACGGGCAAATTTGGCCTTGCTCGAATTCTGGCGCAAGTGGCTCTGGTAAGGTATCCGCAGATCCCTGTGCACGTGTCCAAAACGGTGAAAACAACGCCGCTCTAGGTTTCACTGCACCTGATATTGTTGACTGATATCAAGGTCGTCCTGCGAGATACCGATCTGCGCTAAGTGAGACGAGCTCCATTTCCATGAAATCAGTACTGGGTTGCATTGTCCGAGTCGTGGCGTCTACCCCATGGATGGAACGATCCTCCCAATCAACCAGAAATTTACTGTACAAAATCGTCTTACTGGTAAGATGCTGATGCTCTGTGTGATTGTTCTGCTGTTGCTTACCAGGAGTTAGTTCTCGATGGCATCATCCATTGACCCTTGGAATTGCGCTCGCACTCAACAGTTGTACCGATGGGGTTTGTCCACAACCGACGCAGGGCTTGGGGCCGGGCATTCTACAGCCTGGCGTTGGATTTTATCAGAATTTCACGTTCGAACTGTCCCAGTACCAACCCGCCGGGCCAGCGGTATTCACGTTGATACATTTATGCCTTGCAGGGGTACGCAACTTTTTGGCCTCATCAATGGTGAAAGTTACTCGCCGCATTGTGTTCAGGCTGGCCTGGCGCCGTACCTTGAATACAGGAACGCGTCCGTCACAATAGCATAAACCTCGGAAGGATCTCGCCTGTTCCGATATGAAGGCTGTACTGATCGTTGACAAATGTTTTCAATTACTCAATCTAAACGGAGGGGATGACAGTAAGTCAGGCACCACAGCCAATCAGCAATGAAATGTGTACCTTTCCCCCTTGAAAGTAAGGGGTAGCCAAGACGTACATTCATCGCAGGCATATACGAGGAAGACGTATAAATGAGCCTGAAAGGGCTATGGTCCAGCAAACCTCTCCAATATCGTCGTCGCGCTACGATGAAGAACCTATTGATTGCTATCATCCTCGCATTCGCAGTTGCGTTCAGCTGCGGTCAAACCATCGAGTTAGGTTATCCAACAGACGGTGCAGTCCTCAAGAGAGGGAAGAAATTTCAGGCTGAAGTCATCCTTCCTGTCAGTGATGCGCTTCCAAGACACGTGTCGCAACCACTTACTTCGATCAGATTTCGATGGCTTCTTGCATTCAAGTTGGCATAGCCTTAGCGGTGGCCCAATGTTCCGGAACGTGCCCACAACCTCAGTCCCAGCTCGGCGACGTGCTGTACGCTGGTCCGTGGAAACCCGTTACCCCGAAGCCAGGCTATGGGTACTTCCAGAATTTTACCGTCGATATCTCGACGTCCATGCCTGCGGGTCCTGCGATATTTAGCCTTACGCATCTATGTCTCCTCGGGGTAGGTGATATCTTCAGTCCAGCACCGAAACCCACTAAAACGCCGCAGGCCGGCCCAGCACCACTGCTCGAATACAGGACTGCTTCCGTCAGTCTCGTGTGAAGGGGACTTTTCATCACCAGAGCATAGGACATTGGACGCTTAATCGTGTGATTTCCATTCAACGTTGTCCCGCTTCCCACTTTGTCACGGTAGTACAATTGAGTACAATACAGAGAAGTGTTTGTTTATAGTTGTTGAATATGGAAGCCTTTGGTAAACAAACTAAAACATGGTGGTGGGCTGGATTGGGTGACCACAGCATCCGCATCTCCACTTACAATGGTAAATCAATACCCCTCCGCACACGAGCAGCGCTGATTATCATTACAGACGGTATGCTCGTACTATATACGTGGAGCATGCAAGTATGGAGATCGATGTCGAAATGAACACCCCGTTGTTTCTGGGAACTTTGGCAGTTGGTATATCAATGACTTGGTCCATCCTAATGAGCTGATGTCGTCTTGCAGATCAGACTTGGACGTCCACGAATAACAGAGTCGCAGTTGCATACACGTGAGTCGCATTTAAATTATTTGTTCGTGCGCAGCATTGAGTGCCTCCCAGAGTAGAGTCGATGATAGCCGACGTTACGCCTCTCAAAGATAAACCGTTGTGGCCACTTTCTTCCTATGGTCCTTCGAAATATGAGCCTGTTGTCATCAGCGGGTTGGATGAGTCGCTTGAAGAATTGCGGCTCAAAGCAGTCACAGCGCTCAAAGCAGGCACGACGGATGAATATGTACGCCATTCTCCACCACACTGTCCAGGCCACTGACGTATATTCAGACCAAGTACGAAGGAGAACGTACTGCAGCAGCGGATCAGGTGTACGCGAACGCGCGGAACAACGTCAGACAACTGTACGAGCAGGCTCTGAAAATCAGTACTCAGAGCCAAGCTCCCACATCTACCGCACCTGCACTAACGACATCCGAACCATCTGCCTTTGGGACGAGTCCGACGCCGCCTGCGTTTGGAGGGTCGAGCGCGTCAGCATTCGGCAAGCCAGCATTCGGACAGCCAGCCTTTGGTCAAACCGGGTTTGGGGCTTCAGGGACAACCAATTCTGCGTTCAGTCAAGCTACCACTACCCAGGGGACGTCCGCTTTCGGGAGTCCAACGCAGCCTGCGTCTGCATTCGGCCAGCCCGGCCAGACTACATCAACCTTTGGTCAAACTGATCAGACCATAACTACATTCAATCGACCGACGCAGCCGAGTTCTGCGTTCGGTCAACCCTCTGCATTCGGTACAACGACTCAACCCACTGCATCCCCGTTCGCACAACCTCCGACGCAGCCCACGTCTGCATTTGGGAAACCATCCCAACAGACATCGGTTTTTGGACAGTCATCCGCGCCCACGCCAGCGTTCGGCCAACCTTCACAGCTCACGTCTGCATTCCCGCAACCCACGCAACCTACTACATCAGCCTTTTCCCAATCGTCACAGCCAGCTTTTGGACAATCGTCCCTCATCAAACCTGCGACTAGTGCGTTCGGCGGAGCCGGAGGCGGATTCTCCGTGTTTGCATCAAAACCGTCGACCTTTGCTTCGGCTAGCGCCCCAAGCAGCTTGGCTACAGATACGACGACCGGTCAATCTGCATTCGGGACCGCGCCCGCAGTTCAGAGTGCGTTTGGAACCGCCCCATCCGCGCCGAAATCCGTGTTCGGGACGAGCCAGCCATCGCCGTTCGGAACTTCAATGTTCGGCAACACGCTAACCGTTCCTGCTATGCCGTCGCCTTCGTCTGCTGTTGGCGGTAGCCCTTCGGCTGCTTCGCCGATGACAGTCACACCCTCTACCGAGAAGCCTGCATCAGGCATGCCCGACTTTGCTAGCGCGAAATCGGCAGCCAGAATGAGGCCTGGTGCTGATCGCTACCTCGGCCTCCTTCCTAGCGATTACAGCGAAATGATCCCTGCCGACGTCAAGACAGCCTTCGCCAACGCAAAGTTTGAGTGGGGTAACATTCCAGACTGGGTACCTCCCGAGGAGGTCCGGTAATATTTGTGTAGGTCTGTAACAATCTCTATCGTTACGTGCACAGTACCTGTATTTTTACTGCAACAACTGGCCAAATTCTTGAGTCGTGCCAAGTATCCCGATGAGGAAGGTAGTGTACATGTGTTGCTCGGAAGCCTAAACTTCGCTGCCTGCAGGCGACGGAGATGATTATCAAGTCTCCCAACGATTTGGCCGACTCAATTGTCGGGATCTTTGCGATAATACGTTCTTGAAATCGACCCTGTACATTTAAAATACGTCTGCCCCTCATGTCCGCTCCCGAGCCCGCCACTTCCAACATCACCCCGACTCTCGAACAAGACCTACCTTTCCTCAAATTTCCGCCCTTCCCTGAACCACCACCTGGCGTGACGATCATGCCTCTCAAGGACTTCAAACCCCGTGGTATTCAGCTCTTTTCTGAGCCCAAGAAAGGAGTCAACGATGGAGGGGAGGACGACGACGCCGAGCTCGATGCGCTCGGTATCCCCACCGTCGAGCTTCGCATCAAGCACGCGACCGACGAGTGCAAGAGCAACACGCGGAAGAAGCGCAAGAAGAAGAAAGCGTCCGCGGTGGAGCCCGTCCCGGTCAAGAAGCTCCCATGGTACGAGGAATGGGAGGAAGGTGAAGATCTGAGGGTGACAAAGGTGCGATATGACCCGTGAGTCGTCCGTTGGTGCGATCCCCACGCGTGCAATGCTGAGACATATCTTGATCAGGAACATCTCCCCCGTCGACCGGTTTTACCAGTCCGCGTTTGATTTCCGCACTGGGCGACCGTGGCCACCGATCTCGTCCGGTTTGAACAATCTGTGGGACCAGGTATGGTTTCCGTGCAGTTGATATCGCGTTTTTCTGATCCCGTCGTTGGCAGTTCCGTCTGTTCACTGGGTTGCTTGTCAATCCTTCCGTGTTCCGCAAGGCTGGCGCGAGGAAATCTGTCCGCGCAGAGTCCCCTGATTTCGAATCCGATGATGACGATGATCCCGACATGAACGATGCGGATGGTCCTGGTGCGGGAGACACACGACCTGCGAAACGCCAGCGGGCAGGTGAAAGCCTCGATGCCGGTGACGAGGACAGCCCGTTTGCTGATCCTCACAAATCGGACGAAGAGGCCAGGGAAGAGAAAATCTCGATTTTCCTTGACGACCCCGAGAAAGCGGTCCGAATCTTCCTGTCTTCTTATATGCGCGAACATGGTCTGATCTGGTAAGCCAAATGCTCGATTGCATGGTACGACGTTTGAATTGTTGAATGGGTCATGCAGGACGGAACGCAACCTGATCTACACACCTCGCCTTATCTCATTTTTCCTTGCTTTTGTTCTGAGGAACCGTGTCCTCCAGGAGCCCGCGTACCAGCGTGGCTTGAGGCGGGCCCTAGAGACGATTGAACAGGCCAAAAAGGAACTTCCACTCACGAATAAAGTGGGGCAGTGCATTCCCGACCCATTCAATGAAGCTTGTAGGGAGTTCTTTGGACGACAAGGCGGGATCAACTGGTCATTCGTGAATGCAGCGACGACCGTCACGACCGAGCAACAAGGTAGGAAACCGATGTTGTCCTCGAACCATCTTCTAATGCTCCATACCTTAGATGCGAGTATCACTGTCACTGATATCTCCAGTGGTGTCAAGACGAACTTGGCGCTTCCTTCGGACGCACAGATTCGGCTCAAAGACGCGATTGAGGACAATATTGACATGAATGTTTCCTTCAATACGCCATCCACTCCGATTAACGGGGATGCCATGGACGAAAACCCCGATGGTTGGGGTAATGGGTCGAGCGGTGGATGGGGTGACGGATCGGCCGGAGGATGGGATGACGGAGGCTCGTGGAATGACAACACGTGGGGTGACGAAACCCAGGAGGGACAGGCAACGAATGGCGAACCCGCAGCGAGTCCCGCAATGCCTACGGTCAAGTGGGCCGACTCCAGCCCTTCTTGGAATCGCGATCCTGCGTCGCTGTTTTCACTCCTCGGGCCGAGTGCGTTCCCACTGACCCACACGACGGGCATTGTGGAGTGCTCCACGCGCCGTGTTGCTGCCGTTCACTTTCCTCCCGGCCACCCAAAGGGTGTATACTCGGCTTCTGACGCAAGCCTCGCAGGGGCGACAGCGAAAGTCAACGGGGGACAAGCCTGGGCGCCTTCAGCGTGCGGCATCGAGGCGGAGCTCGACGCGCGTTTTGCTAAAGTTATACTGGAGCCATGGGGTCGTGAAGAGGGCGATATATCGAGGCCAGAAATCTGGACCACGTCTCGCGGGCCTGTGATCGACCCCAGCAACCCTTCCAAGACATCCAGTGACACCGTTCGTAAGCCCCACGACCCTCTCACAGACAATATCACGCTTCTCGTTACACCCACATTCGCCGAAACGCTGTCACTTGTCCCGGGTCTTGGCCTCGGGGCCATGTGGATCGAGATTGTCAGGCAAAAGAGGGGCGCCGCGGTGGCTGCATCCGGCGGGGCTGCCACAGTGGATGATAGTACCCCGGGGAGGTTCTGGTATCACGAAGACGTGACTGGGATTTTCCCGAGCTACTATACACCCGGGTCGAAGGAATAAGGCTACCGGTGGTTGGGTCAACCCCTGGCGTCATTAAGATAGAGTCTCGGATCTTGTCAGTTGGATGAAACGAAAGGTCTGTGTATAATGTATCACTAAAAAGCCGTATCTACATAGGATCTTGGAAAATCATACTTCGTTCCGGATTCCCAGAGTGATCAGTACCCCCGCGGAATCAAATAATCCGCTAGCCGTTCCACGAGTGCGAGTGCGGCCCTCACGTCAACGGTAGAAGCGTATTCTGCAATGATGACGCTCTGTTCCGTTTTCTTGACCACGCACCCGCCTCCGTCCTAACACGGGCGGCTTCTATCAGTGATCACGAGCGCCAAGAGCCTATGCTGTCCAACCTTGCGCTTCGCGAGTATCATGTCTAGGCATCCCATCGTCGTCGAGTACTTTCTACCTCCAACGGAGACCTCGCGCATGGGATGCGCTCCAAATTCTTGCACGACTACACCGCACTCCGCCTCGGTCATCTGAGCACCATCGACAGAGACAGATTAGCATGCGATACCGCAAACGATGGAAACGAGGGGGGAAACTAATAATGCACACGTTGCAGTCAACAGACTCGGCCCACACCTCGCCGTCTTGCCCTACGATGGCAGCCTGTGCGATCTTGCCTGATCGGAGTAAACCGACGTCGAGGATATCTATAGCGTGGAGCGATCAATCATCAGAGAATCCATGATTCTGATCCTAATCAAGAATTGATGCATGACTTACCTTGCCAAGACATAGACAAGGATGATAAGAATGGAGCTGGTTAGAGTCGATGCGAGTGCGGGCGACGAAGACGCTCGAGGGCGGTGCATTCTGCGTGCATTCTAACGTCGCACTGCGCCGCGAGACGAGTTCTTCCATTCTAACGCCCACGAGGCATTTCGATATTTACATCTTAACGCAGCCATGTGTGGAACGGAACATTGAATTGATTAGACAGGTCATCGCAAGCACTCGGTACAAGTGCATTTACAGGCTCTAAGAGCTGATCGCAACAAACATGCCAAGCCCGCGTTCGGCAATTCCGGAGACCACCTACCCTTGGTATGAAGTTGGCGACGCCAGAAGAAATCTCCACGAAGGAGAAAGAATCCAAAAGTTACACATGACCAGCCCAAGAGCAGTCTGAATCGCGTTTCACGCCTTCGGGCGTGAGCCATGAATTACACTCAAAGGCAAGCTCATGCCTCAGGGAAGAGATCCACCTTCTCGTTTCCATGGATCGTGGTGTCGTCAACTTTAAAAAGTTCCACGATCCGGCCACGGAGGCCACGCTCGTCACGCCGCGCACCTGTCAAGAATGCCAACTGTCATTCACCGATGCATAAAATGGTTTCTGCATGAGTCTGGCAAAAATCCTTCCGCCACGAATGCGCAGGCGACAACCGCAGACCCGAGGATTCGTTGGTGCTCAGGCTGAACATCGATACTCCAGATAGAGGCGGACCTATCTTGGTGCCGATGGAAGACAGCGTACGTGAAAAGGCGTCCCATACAAGGGACACGATGGAGGAAAAAGGAGACGTTCCCCTGGGCACTGTCTCTCACCTGATCCCACGACACCTTTGAAAGCCTCGCCTGGTGATCAGGGTCTTGGGTCAACAAGAGGCGACCGCGTTTCTCGTATGCCGCTCAGCTGGTCTAGCTAGGACCGATAGAAGGCTGTTCACGAGATCGGACGGAGAACCGTCTTGTGCGGGGTGAACAAGTTGAATTACGTAAACAAGAGCCATGATGTTGATTTTTGTTGGCTTACCAAGAAAGCGAGACATGGAACGAAATATTCTATTCGATGGATTAAAAGCTGGCAAGTCATCAACCTTTGACAGACCATGACCTCTTCCACGCACTCCTCCAACCCTCTATCCGATCCTGCTGTTCATGCAACCGTGCAAGCCGTCAACTGGGACTCCATCCTCCGTACTGTTCGCGGCAAGCTCGGCGCAACGACCGCTCACTGGGGCCAGCAAAAGTCTGGGGGTTACAACATCGTTCGTTTCCTTCATCTCGACGAAGACCAGGTCGTCGTGCGCCTTCCCCTTTACCCAGATCCAGAGCGTTCTGGCCCCATCACGCCAAAGGTAATGGACCGGAATATCAGAAACACGGCTAGCATGCTCGCGTCGATGGAATATGTCGCCACTCACACCAATATCCCCGTGCCACGTATCATTCATTCATCCCTCGATGCAGAGCTTGATGATGTCGGGTCTCCTTATGTCGTTTTGTCCAAGGTGGAAGGCACCCCGTTGTCCTACTTTTGGGATGAGATGCCGGACGCCCAGCGCGACATCGTTCTCGCGCAAGTCGTCGATATACTGCTCGATATGTCCACGCTCCGTTTTGACAAGATCGGCAGTCTGTTCAAGACTGACGATGGTGGCTGGCGCATCGAGCCCTCCCCAGGGGACGATGACGTTCCAGAGACGACCTACACGAGCGGTACGGACGAATCCTTGGCCTTTGCCGATGCGCGTCTCCAGCAAATACGTTACAACCGATTCGGAAATATCACAAACGAGATTGATTACACCCGTCACTGGTTCATGCGTTCGCTCATCCCATGCTTTTACGACAATTCCCTCGACGCCAAAGGATTCCCCTTGATGCATGGTGACTTTCACTCCCAAAATATCCTTGTCACGGATGTCGACACCCATCCACGCATTACGGGGATCATCGACTGGGATGACACGGCCACGGTGTCTACGTCGTCTTTCTGCCAGTACCCTCTTTTCATCGTCGATCATCCCGCGTGGCCTGAAGACCACCCCATTCGCCCACGTAACGTCCGTGACCAAGCATCGTTCGACCGTCTCATCGACAAGGCAGAGAAGGACAAGTTCCAGGATACAACAGTGCCTTCTTTATCCCATGCATTTTCCAATTCCACGGGACTCTACATGCTCGAGCAATGCATGCGCTACGAGTACATCTACCATATGTTGTTCTGGGAACTCGTACGTCACGTCTTTGGGCCCGATGTGAAGAAGAGCGACTGGGATGCGTATACGGACGGTCTGGAGAGAGGTCTGTTGAAGGATGTTGTGGAGAGGCTCGCAGAGGAAACTGATGTTGTGGATGAAGCGAGGAAGGTGTTGCGTGGCCAAGTTAACGTGGATGGTTTGAGCAGGGAAGAGTTCATCAGGGTGGCGGAAGAGCACAAGGATCGATTCTCCGCGGAAGGGAAGGTACTTCCGTGGCTGAAGAAGGCCGCATCGGCGCTTATAAACCCTCGTAAACTGCACAATTAGTGCGATACGAGCGAGCCTTTGGACGCATTGTACGACCCGGGTATCTCTCAAATAGATGATACAGTCGTATCGTGCTCCATTCACGCCTTCCCAGCCTTGTCCGACTCGGACGCCTCCACGTCCTGCACCATTCGCTCAGCGTCCTCTTCCTCCCGCACCAACTCCTGCGGAATGATCACGTTCAACACGACCGCTACCAACCCAGCGACCAAGACTACATCCGAACCACACCCACGATCAGCTCGCAATCACGTATCACACACACACCACTCACACGGCGTACTCAACACGATCGTAATCGAGTCAAAGAGACCCTGGAGACCCGAGCTCGGGTTACGCACCCCGTCAAACAAGTGCGTGAACACGGTCGGCATGAGGAGGTCGCCGATCCCGAATGACATCGCTGCAGCGAGAATGAACCGATCGCGGCGGGTATACTCTACGTAGGAGAGCACACGCAGTCCGGAAACGACCACGCTTGCAAAGAGGAACGTGGTTACGCCTCCGAGAACTGGGTTGGGGACTGTCGTGCTGTTGTCAGACACATGTCGTGTGACGACGCGCGGTACGTACTGGCGAGAAAGAGCCCGGAGATCTTCCCGAGGACGCCGAAGAGAATGAGGAAAGCACAGCACCATCGGCCAGCAGCACGATTCGCACATCGAGTTAGCGCAATGACACCGTTGTTCTGAATACGGGGTGAGCGTGCGTTCCTCTGGACCGAGACAGGATAGAATTCACCTGAGCAAAGATGGACAATGGCGTCACGGTAAAAAGCGCAGAAAGAAACCCTCCCACACCGTCGCTCTGAGCCAGCATTAGCAAAATCGTGAGCAGGAAACGTTACCTTACCAAGACGCCGCCTTGAATGCGTGAGTCAAAGTCATCACCGGTGACACTTAGACGAGACACTTCCGCGGATGCTGTGATATCGCCTATGGCTTCCATCGTAAGAGACACTGAAGAGGATGTGAGATGTCAAGTTGAGATGAACCATTGTACGCCCACCGTAGACTGCCAACATCGGAAGAATAGCAGGCGGATAAACACCGATTTTGAACGTGTGCACCCTTGTGGTCATGAGCGCCGTACAAGCTCGGTAAGCATCCAACGTACCATAGGAATGTAATGGTCGGCGCGGAAACAATGGTGCCATTATCGATATATCCCGCGGCACCTGCCACGATACATCCCACCGCGAGGCCGACGATGATACTCGCGTTCTTCAAGAATGGGGAACCAAAGAGCTCCGTAAGGATGATGGAGACAAACGAAAGAAAGCCAAGACCGATAAACTCTGGTGAGCCCCACCTAACGGCGATGTCAGGAACGTCACCAAATCCGAGAGACCAAGTTTCTTACGGAAGTGCGTGTTTGGATGTTGCAGTCGGGCACAAAGAGAGGGGTCCACTGGTAGGACGTGCCTGACACCCATTCGAGCCTCCACCCCAGTTGGGTATGCCAGACGCACCGACGAGAGACGCCCCGATCATGACGATGACGGTTCCTGGCCATGTCTATCGGAAAGGTGACTTTGCGTCATTAAGGCGTCCTTACCTGTTACCATAGGCGGGAATATGCGCTTCAGCTTGCGTGGGGGAATGAACGATAATCCCATTTCAAGGAACGAACATATTAATGACGTGCCTAGATAACGCCATGCGCGAGATGAATATCTCTGGCAGAAACAAGCTCCGTCTTGACGTACCGAGAACCATACCGTACCCGTCGGGACACGCACCACGCGTTACGGTACCATCGGAGGCGGTAATAGAGGGACAGGTCCCGTTGGCATACAGGGCGTTAAAAATCTTGCAGGAGGTTAGATCCGAGTCCCAGATAAGAGGATACATACAGCATCGGCAGTGCTGAGCGTCGCGAAACTCGTTCCGACCACAGATAGCATCCCTGTGCCGAGGTAGTACCCCTTCCATAGCTTAACCCGCGACATTTGAACGAGACTCAAGATTCCTAGTAGGAGATATGCTCAGCGTGTGAAGTCCAAAAGTTGTCTGGCCACGACATACCGCAACCGATAAGCGACGCAGATATCATATACGCAGAGGTCTGTGCATCGAGGGCCAACGTGCTCGCAAAGATGATCGGAGGAGTGATCAACCCAGCCAGCATAGCAAGCGCGTGCTGCAATCCGCTCGCCATCGCGAGAACGAGCGGTAGTTCATCGTCGACGCCGTAAAATGGCGGTAATCTCCTCTTGTTTGGTCTCTTGCCACCGATCGAGAACGGCAGGGCGGGCGAGCAGAGCCAGGCGTAGTCGTAGTCGCCGAACCAACCTTTCTTCGTGGTCAGCTTACGCTGGACGATGCCCGCGTGGTGGCGGACGTCAAACCGTGACCTCGTGTTGAGCGGATCGATGGGAGAGGGTTGATGCTTCGTGGTCGCGGATTCGGAAGACATCCTCGAGAGCCCACAAAAGTGGAGGGAATGTCGTCAAACGAAAGGTCGATTCTCGACGGCAATTTCGGGGCATAACGGCATTAATAGGTGATAAGCCTAATCCTGGATAGATAAGCTGAAGACAAGGATTCCCACTGTCCGAGTTCGGTCGGTTTCAAAAGCTCATCTGACATCGTCAACGATAAGATAACTATAACATCAAGTACAGTAGCCTCTGGTCACACATGCCTCACCTGCCGGTCCTCGACCGTTTTTTCCTAGTGGTGGGATCAAACCCAACAAGGCACGTTTTGAATAACGAGTGGGCTTCGAGATCACCGTTTGGGGGAGACGACGCGCGACGCCAGCTGCCGTGGACGATGAACATGGACATGGGATGTTGGAAAGACGAAAGAGGTCATAACAGGAGAAACAATCCAAGTCCAACTTTTTCGTACAAACAACAAAATAGCCTTTTGAGGCAAAACGTGGGCGCGCACGAACACTGGTTCAATTTCCTCAATGTTACATACGACGGGCTCTCTCCTACTTCCAAATTACTACCTTCCTTCATTCCCTCCCTAGTGTCTCCGGTGTCTTCCCCCCCCTCTCTCTCCCAGCGTTTGTCAGCCTCTGCACCCAAATCATAAGAAATAACAGGCAATCAATATGATGCAGCCACTTACTTTGACCCGCAATGCATGCAGAGCAGACACCTCCTATTAATAAGAATTTGTTGACACTGTTCACAACCCACCCCTAATCGTCCCATACCATGACCTCTTCCACACCTTCTGACAATTCCTCCAACCCTCTATCAGCTGCTGTTCATGCAACCGTACAAGCCGTCAACTGGGACTCCATCCTCCGTACTGTTCGCGACAAGCTCGGCGCGACGACCGCTCACTGGGGCCAACAAAAGTCCGGGGGTTACAACATCGTTCGTTTCCTTCATCTCGACGAAGACCAGGTCGTCGTGCGCCTTCCCCTTTTCCTAGATCCAGAGCGCTCGGGCCCAGTCACGCCAAAGACAATGCATCGGAATATCAGAAACACAGCTAGCATGCTCGCGTCGATGGAATATGTCGCCACTCACACCAATATCCCCGTGCCACGTATCATTCATTCATCTCTCGACGCAGAGCTTGATGATGTCGGGTCTCCTTATGTCGTTTTGTCCAAAGTGGAGGGCATTCAATTGTCCTACTTTTGGAGTGAGATGCCGGACACCCAGCGCGACATCGTTCTCGCGCAAGTCGTCGATATACTGCTCGATATGTCCACCCTCCGTTTTGACAAGATCGGCAGTCTGTTCAAGACTGACGATGGTGGCTGGCGCGTCGAGCCCTCCCCAGGGGACGATGACGTTCCAGAGGCGACCTACACGAGTGGTATAGAAGAATCCTTGGCCTTTGCCAACGCGCGTCTCCGGAAAATACAATACAACCGATTCGGATATGTCGCAAACGAGATTGATTACACCCGTCACTGGTTCATGCGTTCGCTCATCCCATGCTTTTACGACAATTCCCTCGACGCCAAAGGATTCCCCTTGATGCATGACGACTTCCACACCCAAAATATCCTTGTCACGGATGTCGACACTCATCCGCGCATTACGGGGATCATCGACTGGGATGACGCAGCCACGGTGTCTACGTCGTCTTTCTGTCAGTACCCTCTTTTCATCGTCGATCATCCCTTGTGGCCCAAAGACCACCCCATCCGCCCACGTAATATCCGCGACCAAGCATCGTTCGACCGCCTAATGGCCAAGGCAGAGAAGGACAAGTTCCAGGACACGACACTGCCTTCTTTATCCCATGCATTTTCCAATTCCGCGGGACTCTACATGCTCGAGCAATGCATCCACTACGAGTACATTTACCATAAGTTGTTCTGGGAACTCGTGCGTCACGTCTTTGGGCCCGATGTGGAGGAGAGCGACTGGGATGCGTATACGGACGGTCTGGAGAGAGGTTTGTTGAAGGATGTTGTGGAGAGGCTCGCAGAGGAAACTGATGTTGTGGATGAAGCGAGGAAGGTGTTGCGCGGCCAAGTTAACGTGGATGGTTTGAGCAGGGAGGAGTTCATCAAGGTGGCGGAAGAGCACAAGGATCAGTTCTCCACGGAAGGGAAGGTACTTCCGTGGCTGAAGAAAGTCGCAATAGCCTGGAAACCGACCGTAGCCAACGGCGGGCATGAAAGAACTGAACTACGCTCTATACGGGGCTGCGACGTACCAAGACAAAGGGCGACTACTGGGGCTTACACAGCCCTTATAAACCCTTGTCAACCGTACAATTAGTACGATCATCACCTGTTTTCACTTTGACGTGCAACTTGAAAGTAAACAGGGTTAAAATCTGCCAAATCTCTGGCCACGTCTCTAGTATGCAATGCTGTCTGCCGGCCGCGCGCTATGACGTAGGGCTGGAGAGCAGTATTTGCGAGCCTCGAGGTCGTGCCAAATGTGCATCTCACCCACTGGCACCCGCTGCCGCCAAGGGCATGACACGCCTCCGCATTCTCTCTGCATCCACACACCCTATCTGGTCCCTTTGCGACCACGTGATAAACGAAACCCGACACAATCCCGCCATCATGCATCACAGAAGCTGATGGCAGTATGTGTCTGTAACGGAAACCTTAGAAAGTTTTATGCAGCATTATAAAAATCAGTGGAAGAGACATCCTCTGTGCAGACCTGGTATCCATGATACGGCTGGGCAACACGAAATCGCGGCACCCGCACACGATTCGAGGGCGTCCGCGATGTGATGACAACCTGATTGACATAGAATTGTGTGCGATCGCTAAGTAGGTTTGACAGCACAACATAACAGGGATTGCAGACATAACGTTTATCGACCGTTGACCATCTGCCTCTACTGACCCTACAAACTGGAGAATCACCATTGTACCCTTGCAAAGACGAAGACTCGCCTCTATGCAACTTGCATCACGACGGGTCGAGCCAAACCTCCACAAAGGAAGGAAAAGCAAAAGATAAGCTAGAGACAAGGATTCCCACTGTCCGAGTTCGGTCAGTTTCAAAAGCTCATTCGATACACCTGACATCGTCAACGATAAGATAACTATAACATCAAGTACAGTAGCCTCTGGTCACACCCTGCCGGTCCTCGGTCGTTTTTTCCTAGTGGTGGAATCAAACCCAACACAAAACACATTTTGAATAACGAGTCGCCCGCAACTCGTCGCTCACGGGTACCGCACAGCGAGGACGATAGCAAGAACGAGACCCGCGATCGTGACCAGCGCTACCAGCGCCCACGCACAGCGCTTCGCCCACCTCAACTCCGCCTCACGTACGACCCTCACGAGCCGCGCCCGTTCTGAGCCCGATTTGGAAGGTTCAAAGTCCGTCGGCGCAGTGAGCGGCAACACCAGTATGATCGCGCCGAGGAACCAGAACGGCGGGAACACTACACTCCAGACGCACAGTACTACGGGTTAGGTCAATCGTCGACGGCATGGCGAGAACGACGCACGAAAGCCGAATGTGAACAGGTACTTGGCGAGCGTCGTAGGTTCGTTGGTAGCCGTTGCGTACGGGGGGAGGTCCGTGTCTGCGTATGGCGGAGGGGATGGGGGCAGCGGTACGAGGTCGCTGCCGATCGATTGACGGGGATCCGAGTCGTGCTGACTTGGGCATGTCGCGCCGAAAAAGTCGTCGATGGCATCGGCGGTGGCAGCGGCGCGGGCGGCGTGATGCGTGTCCGTTGGCGTGGCGGTTTGACTTGGGCCGCGGACGGGCGCTGGTGCGGTGGGGAGCGCAAAGGGTGCGTGTTTGCCAACGATGGGTTGGGCTTTGAGATCACCATTTGGGGGAGACGACGCGCGACGCCAGCTGCCGTGGACGATGAACATGGACATGGGATGTTGGAAAGACGAAAGAGGTCATAACGGGAGAAGCAATCCAAGTCCAACTTTTTCGTACAAACAAAATAGCCTTTTGAGGCAAAATGTGGGCGCGCACGAGCACTAGAAATACAGACATACAACCACAACTCTACACCGAAACACCGTCCTCCAACTCCTCCTCCTGACCCGCCTCCCGCACAGCCCTCCTCCCACCCGCCTCCATCAGCGCCGCCAACCCACCCCCCACCCCATTAGCATTAGGCCCACCCGTCCCCAGATCAAGCACGCCCTCCCTCTCGAGCCGCACCCGTCCATACGCCTCGTCCCACCTTGCCGTGCTCTTGAAGAACCGCCGCCGGGGGACACCCTTACCCGCTTCGTCGATGTATCGGTTCGTCAGGATACTCATTCGCTTGCGGCTCCGTCGATAGGACGACCCGTCCGAGTCGTACCGCTCCTCGTCCGACTCTTCCTCCCCCACGGTAGCATCCTGCAGCTTGTACAGATACCGCGCGTGTTCTGTGCGTTGCGTGCCTCGTCTCCATCGTGCAGACTAATCCAAAGAAATGCCCACTTACGTGCTAATCGCCGATCCAAGTCGTCCATCGTACCGTCTTCCCGGTCCTCCTCCACTTCCAAATCCAGATGCTTGCCGACGCTCTCCCGCGGAACGTCGTGCATCCCCACCGACGGCGCACAAGGCAGCTGCGCCAGCTGTTGCAGCGCGTTGAATCTCACCTTGTCCAGCGACCCATCCTTGATATTCAAGTCGTCCATGTTGTTTTCGGGCACTTCGAGTCGGTAGCGCGGTCCGAACCATTCAAAGTATTCGTTCCAGGGCAGGTTCAGGTCAATGTCCTTTTCTATCCCGAGTGCGCACGCGGTCTCATACGTCCATGTACGAGCAACGTTTTTGATCGTGTATCCTCCCCCACCGAGGAGAATGAGCGGAACATGGAACGACCGGAGAAACTGGACGCAGTGTGCATGCCCGTTCATGGTGATGTTGAAACAGCCCAGTTTGTCCCCCGCCAACGAATCTGCCCCG